>SNQJ01S0013919.1:3935-23692 GCA_010110895.2 Picea sitchensis
CCAAAAATTGATCTACGCTCTGGATATCATCATATCAGCATTCGAGAGCAGGACATAGAGAAGATGGAATTTCGATGTCGTTTTGGACACTTCGAGTTCCTGGTTATGCCATTTGGGATAACCAATGCACCCACTACATTCCAGTCTTGCATGAACCATATATTCAGGGATCAGTTAAGGAAATCAGTCTTGGTTTTCTTCGACGACATCTTGATCTATAGTCGGTCATGGAAAGAGAATATGAGACACCTGGATGAGGTATTGAGCATCATGGAGGCACAATAATTATATGCCAAAGAATCCAAGTGTGAGTTCGGTATGACAGAGCTGCTTTACTTAGGCCACATCATCAGTGCACATGGGGTACAGGTGCACCAAGAGAAGATCAGGGCCATTCTAGATTAGCCGACGCCCAAGAACGTGATAGAATTGAGGAGCTTCTTTGGGTTGTGCAGCTATTACATGCAGTTCATCCGGGGTTTTTCTCATCTTGGAGCACCGTTGGCAGATCTTACCAAGCACGGGGCCTTCATATGGACCGAGAAATCATAGGAATCCTTTGATCACATGAAGGAAGTCATGGGCACTTGTCCAGTGTTGGCACTACCAGAATTCACCTTGTCATTTGTACTAGAGTGTGACGCATCCGACGAAGGGATCGATGTGGTTTTGATACAGGGAGGACACCCCATTATATTCGAGAGCTGGAAGATTAGTCAACCTGAGAGGTTGTACTCCATTTATGACAAGGAAATGTTGGAAATCATGCATGCCTTGACCAAGCTCAGACAATATTTGGTGGGCAACAAATTCATGGTCAAGACCGATCATAACAGTTTGAAGTATTTCCTTGAGCAGAAGGACCTCAATGAGCGCCAACATAAATGGGTGACGAAGGTACATGCATTCGATTTTGACATAGAGTATGTCAAGGGGAGGAATAACATTGTGGTCGATGCACTATCGAGGATACCTACGACATGTTCTTTGATGGAGATTTCAGCAGATTGGAAATCCCACTTGTTAGTGCAATATTCTAAGAACAAGTTCGCTTTGTGAGGTGATGGATGGGAAGATACAGGATGACCGGTATAGGGTCATTGACAATGTCATATTTTACAAGGATAGAGTCTACTTGGTGCCAGATTCAGGGCTTAAGAAGAAGATCCTCATGATTCACCTCTAGTAGGCCATCAGGGGTTTTTCAAAACCTATAGACAGATCAAATAGAGATTCTCATGGAAGGGCCTCAAACAAGACATTATGAGACACGTCAATGAGTGTGTGACTTGCCAGCAGAACAAGTCAGATCATGCTCTTCCAGCAGGGCTACTTCAACCACTCCCCATTCCAAAGCAGAAATGGAAGAGTATATATATGGACTTCATCATAGGTCTACCCAAGGTCCAGGGTAAGGACTGTATCTATGTAGTGGTTGACATATTAACAAAGTTTGCTCACTTCTACGCCATACCGACGGAGTACAATGCAGTTCAGGTAGCCGAGATTTTCTTCAAGGAGGTCTTTAGACTTCATGGGTTGCCGAAGAACATCGTCAATGACAGGGACAGTCGGTTCATAGGGACATTTTGGATAGATTTGTTTCGGTTGGTGGGGACAGAGTTGACACCTAGCACCAGCTATCACCCTCAGACAGATGGGCAGATTGAGATTGTCAATAAGTGGGTTGAAGGGAATTTGAGGAACTATGTAGGAGGACAACAGAGAACATGGGTAAAGTGGTTACATTTAGGAGAACATTGCTACAACACCACCTTCCACATGTCCATTGGTATGACACCTTTTTTAGCATTGTACGGATATGATGCTCCCACTTTGGTAGAATTGGTATTCGGGGAGAGCAGATCTCCTAAGGCCAAGGATTGGGTCATAGAGAGTCAGGAGATTCTCAAGTTGTTCAAAGAGAACCTGCAGAGGGCGCAAAACCAACAGAATATAAGTGCAAACAGACATAGGATAGAGCACAACTTTGAGGTTGGAGATTTAGTTTTCTTGAGACTCCAACCCTATAGTGAAGAAGAGTGGGGTCGAGAAGCTCAAGCCCAGATTTTATGGTCCTTACAGGATCATGTGTCGAGTAGGCGAGGTTTCTTACGAGATAGAGATTCCAGAGGGGAGCAAGATTCATAACGTGTTCCATGTGTCTTGCCTCAAAAAGGTAGTGGGACAATTCATTAGCACATCAGAGGAGCTTCCCCCGTTGGATGAGGAGGGACAGTTGGAGTTAGTTCCGAAGGAGGTTTTGGAGTTCCGGGAGTGGAAACTGAGGAGCAGGGTCATCAGAGAATGTTTGATCAGATGGAGAGGGATTACAGTAGAGGACGCTACTTGGGAGAGCGAGAAGGTGTTGTAGCACCCTAGACTGGTATTTCTTGAGGACAAACAATTTTAGGAAGGGAGTTCTGTAATGTCCCTTTCCAAATAGGAGCTCCAAAGAGGAGGCTTAATGGTCTAAACCGCCCCGTTAGATTATAGCCAGGGCCAAAGAGCAGTAAACAATATTACTAGAGGTCACTCCAGTCACAGGTGTTATATTCAGAAAGTGACATTGAACTAAAAAGGGTTAAAAGCACTTTTAAGTCATTGTGAGCTAAAAATAAAAGTCAACGGTGAATTAGGGTTTCAATAGTGATTTAGGGTTTTGGAAGTCAACAATGAATTAGGGTTTCAACATGATTTAGGGTTTTGGAAAGCTATAAAGGAAGGGTCATCGACCTAAATCATGATTATGCAGATTATGACTTGTCATTAAGGAGAAGAGGCGCATCTCAGGAGAGATAGTTCAGTGTATTCCAGGAGGAAGACACAAGTTGGTTGATTTCGGTGTTGAAAGACACACCCTAGTCACCAGGAAGATCATCCAGGTCTTCCATCATTCTTCATTGATTCTATAGTGCTCCCATATTCCAAGTATTATCTTTTAGTTGCTTATTTGTATTCCGGCTAAGATCCTTTTGTCTTTTGATCTAGCCAAGTGTTGTTATTTTATTCAACCACAATTGCTTATTTGTATTCCGGCTAAGATCCTTTATCTGTTGATCTAGTCGAGTATTGTCAGTTTATTCAGCCGCATTTGGCCATTTTGTAATCCACAGAGATATCATAATACAAACTTTGCAATCCTTTATCGCGTTTATTATTTGTATGATCATTTATATGTTGTAAACCTTTGATCCTACACACACATTAGCAGGGTTTCTTAGACTAGCCAAGTCAGGAACATTACAAGGTAGGTAAAGTCATCATCGCAAGAAGCGGCTGTCGATTCCTCACACTCAACAGGAAGCCATGGAAGCTATTGAGGATTTACACTCCCACACTCCTCCTAAGACTAGGGTATAATTGGAGGTCTCCAAAGCAGAAGTCAGATTGGACAAAGCTTTAGCCACAGAGGTAGATGTTGAATTCACTTGCTCGATTCCAGACACCGACACTTTGCGTTCCAGGGAAACAAAGTACCATCGACCATCGATCTTTATTGGCATGTGAATAACCTGCTGGGGAAAGTAATGACCAAGAGAAACATGGCCTACAGTGAGATCCTGCTTCAACTAGAATACCTGCAACTATAGATCAAAGCTATAACTTAGAAAAAATATTTTTAATTAATGTGTGTTTCATGTCTTTTGGTAAAGTTATATTTATTTTGGAAAAGGATTTAATGTTTTTTAAAGGCCAATGGTGACTTTCAAGACTTAAAGTTTATGCTAAATTGAGACAAAAGCGTTGAGTTGGGAGGAATGATTGTTATCCTCCCCACCCAGGTTCAATTCTCTCAAGTGATATATTGAGCTCATAACAAGTATAATGTTATAATATCTTTGAGCCTTATTGTTGTCCGACCTTGTACCCTAAAGATTTTAGAATTTACCCTAGGTACCATCCTTGAAATGAGGGAAAGTACTTAGATATTTTCCCCAAAATTTGTAACTTGGAAAAAAAACATTGAAAACATGAATCGATATAAAAAACTAAAAAAAAACTTCAAACTTTGAAAGATTTTTTTGACATAAATGAAATTCATTTAAAATCTTTAAACTTTGAAAATAACTAACATAAAAATCTAAAAAACCTACATAAAAAAATCTATAAAGAGAACTCAATCAAATCCATTAAGGTTAATGGCTTTTGCTATTGTCATAGTTTAGAGACAAAATTCCTTACTTCAAGAAATACAAGGCTACCTAGACATCTTTTTGTAAATGCTTTTATGGGCCTCCATCCTTTCCTTTATCTTGTTTTGGCACAAATCTAGTGGAGCTAATGTTTTATTTTTTTATTATTTGTATGTGCGACATCCATTTGAGTAGATTTATACTTACTTGTGTAAACATAACATTTATTTTAGTAGATTTATACTTACGTATATTCTCTATGTATACATTTTGACAAAGACAGGTATATACATATGTTACAAGACATATTACAAGCAGTAAGAATTGCACACTATTTTGACCACATATTTACAATAGAGAATAAATAAATGAATTGCAGATTTCGTAAACATATATTTTACAAGGATTTACATTGTCTATAGGTAGGTAAAGGGCATTATATGTCATTTAAATATAAATGAAAATATAAGATGTATTTTTTTAAGTTGGTTAACAGTTTTATGAACTCAATTTATCATTTTCTTTTAAAATACCCTGTTTACATCTACATTAAATCTCAGTTTCAAAATATATCTCACAATATCATTAAATCTCAATTTCAAAATATATGCCACCATATCCACCTTCCTAACCTTTTAAGTAATCCAAATTATAGTGATTCCACATTAAATCTAGATTTCAAAATATATCTCACAATATTATTAAATCTCAATTTCAAAATATATGTCACCATATCATCCTTTCTAACCTTTTAAGTCATCCAAACTATGGTGATTTAACAATCCTTTCATTTTTAAAATAAGACCAATTTTGATAACATTAATCATCATCATATATATTATTTCATCATTTAATAAAATTTATATATTATTTCGTCATTTGATAAAATTTATATAAGAATGAATTTGTTGTGTTACATTAAATTTTATATATAATTAACTTTTAAAAAATATAAAATAAAAATATGAGACATAAATATAATATTATTTTATTATTTAATAAAATATGTTATATAATTATCATTTTTGAAATTAGTTTTGGAAGTTTCAACATCAAGAAAATGTAAGCTTGAGAACTAGTTTCCTAAATAGAAAGATTTAAATTAAAAATCTATTAAATTAAAATGTAAATATTTATATTTTATTATTACAAATATATAATTTATTACAAATATTTTCATTATATTTATTTAAAAATTACTCTAAAGCAAAGACTAAACTACACTAAATTTTATTTTAACAATTATTTAAGTAAAAATAAATAATACTACTCACTTTATAGTTGCTGATACTGAAAATTTTTAATGCATATGTGTTTTTCTTGAAGCCTACTAACATGAAAGTATAATAAATCAATACCCTATCCATGGCAAGCATTTGTTCAAGTTTATTGTTACTATCAACCAACTATATCATTGACTTTTATTGTATTTCCATATTAAAAGAGTAACACTATTTAGTTTTTTCCAATCAATAATACTTCAAATTTATAAAGATGTCTGAAGTTTTTATATATAAAGTTTAATTTTTAAAAGTTAAAAATTTATATACTATTTTCAATTGTGTTTCTCATTTTTTAATAAAATCTTTATGAATGTTAAACTTTCAATATTGTGTTAAATATATTCATTGCTCACTAAAATAGAAACAAAATTGTCCTGGTTGAACCAGGGCAAACTCCTCTCAAACTACTGCGCTCAGTCACATGCTTAGACTTTTAGTTCACTGGGAAGTCCGCTCCGCAAAGAATGATCTTACCATAAAGGTTGTTCCTGGAAGCTTGGTGCTGGCATTTGGTAGTGTTCCTACGTCTGATGTTCAGTTTTTGCCTGCTGTTCTTAGATGCTAAATTCCGGTATCTGCTATTGCTCCCACTCATTGTGTTCCAACATATTTCGGTTTCTCTGTGTAGTTCCGAGACGAGCACGTGTTTGTGTTCGTACATTCCCTGATGTTCCAAGAATATTTGTACTTACATTAGTATGTGCTCCTATAAGTTCAGTGAAGGCGCCTGGGAATATCATCAGAGATTCTGGAACCTGATTAGCAGACTGACATACCAAGATACATGACACTCAGCATAAGGAGTTGTTTATTGGTGGAATCTTACCTCTACCGCGTACACTGGGACCACAAGTCACCAAGTTGCGGTTGCTTCTCCTTCCTATGCAACTCCAGGGAAAGCTCAGCTTCAGAACCAGCTATCTGCCCTCATTGACCAGATATAGGAACTGACCAAGACTAAGGCTGCTCAGGAACAAGTGTGGTGTGTCGTATGCAAGACNTGTTCAGTTTTTGCCTGCTGTTCTTAGATGCTAAATTCCGGTATCTGCTATTGCTCCCACTCATTGTGTTCCAACATATTTCGGTTTCTCTGTGTAGTTCCGAGACGAGCACGTGTTTGTGTTCGTACATTCCCTGATGTTCCAAGAATATTTGTACTTACATTAGTATGTGCTCCTATAAGTTCAGTGAAGGCGCCTGGGAATATCATCAGAGATTCTGGAACCTGATTAGCAGACTGACATACCAAGATACATGACACTCAGCATAAGGAGTTGTTTATTGGTGGAATCTTACCTCTACCGCGTACACTGGGACCACAAGTCACCAAGTTGCGGTTGCTTCTCCTTCCTATGCAACTCCAGGGAAAGCTCAGCTTCAGAACCAGCTATCTGCCCTCATTGACCAGATATAGGAACTGACCAAGACTAAGGCTGCTCAGGAACAAGTGTGGTGTGTCGTATGCAAGACTGAGGGCTTTTCTGCTCACTAGTGTACCACCTTAGGATGGGCGGATACGACGAATGTTACTCTGGGTATTTTTCCACCAAGATGTACAAATGATTTCTGTGAGATTTGCAGAACATACGGATACCTATCCCAGGCACGCCCAATTTTCCATAACCTTTTCTGACTAATCTAAGTCGGGAGTAATCTTCTCTTTTTAGGCGGAAAAAAAAAAATGGGTTTGAATCTCGCTTAGTTTGAGTTTTGAGTTTGGTATGGATTAAAATTTCATAGATTTCAAATCTTACTTCACAAGGTTTTGTCCAATTTTAAACTAACCCAAATGCTAAAATCGACCAGACTTCTAAATTAACCAAAAATTTAAAATCACACCACTCCACCAAAAAAAAAACTTGAAAGAAAAAATTACTCCTAAATCTTTCTCAGCCACTGTGATGCTCTTCTATGACTTCTATGGATCTAACGCTCACAGTACCAAAAATTATCGAGCCGTGCAAGCCCTGGCGTACCGCTTTTACAGAAATTCCTTCCAGGTGGAGGAGACCGGAAACGACAATGCTGGTGTTGATAGCGGCGGCCAAGGAGTAGGCGGCTTTAGAGGAGGATGAGGTGGGGTATGGATGGAACCCATCACATATTATAACTGTGATTAGCTAGGTCACATTTCTAGGAAATGTACCCACCCTAAGAGGCCCAGGTGTGGCCACTGCAGAGGCACTTGCCATGCCACTGAACGCTGTCCGGAGCTATGGGAGAAGTGGGAGGTGCACATCCACGAAAGGAATGCTAACACCCATGAGGGATGATGAAAATTACATAGAAAAAATGTCCATCCACGGTAAACTTTAAAGTACTTTTTCACTGATTTATTAAAAAATTCTAACTTGCGGATCGATATTTGCAAACTGCCATATCTGCCCCAAAGCCTTCATATGGTGATCGAAGTGGCTTCAAGACACTCTGAAACAGAGATTGAGTATGTCTCTTCCCAATGCATGACTGGACATTAAAAAAAAATAGGATTTGTTTAATTATTGTACGAAATGGTTTTTGTGGAAATAAAAAATAGGATTTGTTTAATTATTGTAGGAAATGGTTTTTGTGGAAATCAGGTGATATAAATTTGCACAAAATTATTATTTTTTATTGTTATGCCTAAAGGCATACACCTATTGACAATGAGTACATTTAATATGTTTTTAATATTTAATTAGTTTTGTATGGACAAGATTAAATATTGCTGGAATATTTTTAGTCGTCCCAATAAATCAATGGTTGTGATTTCAACCACTAACTTCCTCACTATTATAAAGATATCCATTTACATGTTTATTTTTTTACTTTTACTTAATCATATTTGAAATTTACTATGATAGCTAGCTGATTACCACCTCTAAGTGATTAACTTTTCATTTTCTAGAGAGCTCAAGTTCACCAGCCACTATTTTTACTACAACTATTATTTACAAGGCAGGATTTTCCTGCCTAGAGCTCTTACCACGTGGATTATTTAATGCTCAGAATTCTACTGTTATTTAATGCCCAGGGCTGGGCGTTCACCAGCCACGAGTGACTTGTGGCTGTGCTAGTTTAATATCCACCAAAAAAATGCTAACAACCATGGGAGATGATGACAATTACATATTAAATTTATTGTAGAGGTAATAGAAATATATGACAAAATATCTCAACTACACATCAAACTAGGAAATTAAGTTGGACAAAATCTCTCACAACTAACTAAATCTACAACAACTTCCTAAACATTAAGAACAAATAACTCACTTAGAAGTAAACTCTACATTACAATAATTAACAAATCACAACTGTATATTATGATACATAATGCCACATTAAACACAAGACAAGTAGAAGTTAATCACTCCAACACAAAGTTAGAGATTAAAGGGAAACTTCAAATTGTGAAAACAATCATTATCAAAGAATGAGATTCAAAGGCAACAGACCATGAATATGTTCATTCATACTTGCCTCTCATGGAATTTGAGATATATTTATAAATTTTTATGTGCTGTCCAAAATTAATATTAATGTAGTTGTTGATGATGTAAATGACAATGATAATGGCAGTTTAAAAAAATCCTTTCTTAAGAGAGAAAACTGATTTCTTTTAACTATTTCCTATGCATGAGATCTCACCCATTTTCTTGTTCATTTAGACATAGGGCATGCTATAAACTTTCATTTGTGTCTTCCTCAATGAAAGATTATAGCTCTCATTTATGCCTTTCTTTGAATCATTGAACCATATTTAGGTTGCATTCTATTACAACATTGTCATTAATAATTAAAAGAAGCACAGACTCATAGATAAGTTAAGCTAATTATCTATTATGTATATTTTATTTTTATATAAATTATGTATGTTTTTTTTATTTATTTGCTGAATAAATTTATGATTTTTTATTTTATTTGATAAACGAAATTATTTATTTATTTTTATTTGTTAAAATAAAAATGATGTATTGTAAATAGTGTTTTTGAATGTATAAAAATATATATAATATAGATAATTAAAATTTACAATTACATCCATCTTTCTAAGTGATTTTAGAAAAAAACTAGTATGAAAATAATGACTAAAAAAATTAGAAAAGTAAAACGCGTACACTAAGTAACATGAAATTCCAATCTGTATGTTACTGGAACCATTTCCGATGGAAAAAATTGCGAACAGTCATGGTCATGGTCATGTTGTTACTATTATGTTGTTTTGTAGAAAAAATATTTGGGAATCATGCAGGATTCACTTGTGTTGATATAAATTTATCATATATTGGTATTAATATATGAACATTAAAGTATTGGCATTAATGGTTAAGAACATGTGTTTCCTCTAAAGAGTTACAGGTTCAAATCTAAAAGGGGTAGGGTATGTATACTTTAGTAGACTCTACCAGTCAAATCGTTGGGCTGAAGGGGGTCCCTTGTCCCACAAACAAGAGGTCTCATACACCAATTCGATATGCTAACTTGACCATGACCTTAAATTACACGAAAACCATTTACACTGCACAAATATGTCAGAACAAAATCCATATTCCCTACGGCCGAGAACCATTTCCACTGCACAGTTAATATGTCAGAACAAAATCCATATTCCCTACGGCCGAGATTCAGAGAATAACTAGGCTCTGCCGTAACTATTTTGTATATGCCTGCCACTTAAATGTGAAATTCTCGTCAGGAATATCTCAGATGGTTGTACAACAAATCAGACATACTGTAAAATAACAGTTGCATTAAGAAGCTCTCTTGGTCACCAAAGAAAAACGTTTAGTACGATACATTATATCAAATGTGCATATAGATTGATATTCAACAACGCGTTTCGATGTTCATAGGGTTGCATTGTTCAAACTTCAAAATAAATTAATAATGGTATTTTAGAAAAAACTGCATAGTTGGACTATAAAATTGTTTAAAGGCATGTTATTTTTTGCATTTTAAACTGAGCATAAATAACATAAATAAGTAAATGATTAGTTGTAGTTTAGTAATTGGAATAGAGAGCTATCATGGAAACGCTCTATGTTGACTTATTTAATTTGGTTTCATGATGAGTATTCATTACAAATTCTTGGTTACATTTAATAACCTCACTACCATGAGGATTTCCTCTATCATTAATATCAATCACAAAATTTTGGATATATTTAAATAATTTCAAAGCCTCACTCACTACCATGAGGTTTCCTCTATCATTAATATTCTTGGTTACATTTAATAACCTCACTACCATGAGGATTTCCTCTATCATTAATATCAATCACAAAATTTTGGATATATTTAAATAATTTCAAAGCCTCACTCACTACCATGAGGTTTCCTCTATCATTAATATCAATCGCAAAATTTTGGATATATTTAAATAATCTCAAAGCCTCACTCACTACCATGAGGTTATGCGAGTTGAATAAAAACCAATCACACACAGTGACACAATAGATACATTGGAAACTCTAGTGTGGGGAAAACCAATTAAGAGGGGAGCTTTATTTGGCTATCTAAGAGAAGATACAACAAAAACTTCTTACAATACAATAGAAGGATTTTTCTCACTTCTAGGCTAGCAAAACAAGTGTTGTTCAACTCATCTTCCTCCAGCTTGTATGACCTCCTTCTGGTTGTCTTGTACGACCTATTATGGCCTCTTCTATGGTTGTACAAGGCTATTGTGTGCAACCTCAAACTGTCGCTCCAAAACCCTCTCGCTCTACCTTCTTCACTTTGTTGCATATACTCAGAAACCAGGTTTAGTGTTGTTGTTGTGTATGGCCCTGAGTATGGGCTGTCTCTGATGCACAATACAGTCTGGAATTGGCCTCCAATGAATTCTCTAACCAACCCATAAAATTCCTTTAACAACAACTCCTCTCTGCCTTCTCTCAACCTTGCTCCCACTCTTCTATTGCTCACCAAAATGACTGAATGAGTATCCCAACACCCCCTCCTCTTTACCGACCTCCCCTCAATTGCTGCATTGGGATTAACACCCAACAAGAGCTTCAAGGGTCCAGATTGAGGCGCCTCCTCTCTTTGGACCCCACACAACACTAAGGGTTCACTACTCAAGGCAGAGCCCCACTTAGTACTAAGGCTGAGCACCCCCCCTGACAGGCCCCATAATCCACTAACAAAAAAAAATTGTGGTTGAATTTCCTAAGTAAAACTTAGGCTAACTAATAAGGTTGATATGGGTTAAATTAAGGTCCCATGCATGCTTATGGGCACTAAGCATGTGGGAACACCTTCTGCTACTACAAAAAATCAACACTCCCTCTTAGTGAGGAAGGTGTTCTGCAAAACCCCCAATTTGTCCCTGAAGTAGAAAATTTTTCCTTTCACCAAAGGCTTCATGAGTATGTCATCAATTTGCTTATTGGTTGGCACATACTGTAGCTTTATAGAACCTTTCTACATGCAGTCATGAATGAAGTGGTACTTTATCTTAATGTGTTTGGACCTATCATGAGAAAAAATATTTTTAGAGAGCTTGATGCAAATCTGATTATCACAGTGAATCATTGTTGTGTCCAACACTTGATCAAAAAATCCCATGAGTATATTTCGAAGCCAAATGGCCTCACATGATGCCAAGTTGGCTTCCATGTACTCAACCTCTACAGAGCTCAAAGAAATTGATTTCTACTTCTTGTTGAACCATGAAATAGCCCCTAAACCTAAGCTAAAACAACAACTTGATGTGATCTTTCGGTTCACACTGATGCCTGCCCAATTTGCATCCAAATAACCCACAAGATTCACTCCATCTCCTTGGATATAGATCAATCCAAACTCAATTTTCCCACAAATATATCTCAACACATGTTTTTCTTCCACCCAATATACACGCTTAGGCTCTACCATGGATTGACTAAGTGCGTTGACAACAAAACACAAATTCAGTCTAGTGTTAACTAGATACATAAGAGATCCAATGAGCTTCCTGTAGAGAGTGGGATCCACTCCCTCTGAATTGGAAGCATCTATATTCTTCCAGTTAGTAACCATGGGTGTTGCCATAGGCCTGCAATCCTGCATGGAAAACTGCTTCAGGATCTCCACAACATATTTCCCTTTCCCAAGGAAAATCTTCCCATCCTTCTACCACACCTCCAAACCAAGAAAATAATGCATCAAACCCAAGTCCTTCATCTAAAACTCAACAACAAGATTCTTCTTGCAATCTGCTATGTGCTTCTCTGATCCTATCATAAACAAGTCATCCACATACAACAAAAGAATGAGTGGCTCTCCCCCAACCAAGATATAGTAAAGGTTAGAGTCAACCTCACTCTTGGTGAAGCCCATCCCAAGAAAATAATTTTCAATCATGTTGTACCATGCAAGTAGATCCTTCTCGAGCCCATATAGTGCTCTCTTCAACCTGCAAACATGAGATGCCCTACTATGCACCTCAAACCCCTCTGGTTGCTCTATACATATCTCCTCCTCTATCACTCCATTAAGAAACATTGTCTTGAAATCCATCTAGTGGATCTGCCAACCCAACTCAATTGTAATAGATATCATGAACCTGATAGAGGAATACCTCGCCACAGGTGAAAATGTCTCGTTGAAGTCAATGCCTTCCTTCTGTGAGAATCCCTTAGCTACAAAGTGGGATTTAAAATTTTCCACACTGCCATCAAAAATGTGTTTGATATTATAGATCCACCTAGAGCCAAACATTGATTTCCCCTCTGGTTGGGGCACAAAATCCCACACATAATTATTCATTATGGAAGAATACTCCTCCATCAAAGCATCTCTCCACATGTGTTGCTCAGATGCCTCTTGAAAACTGGAAGGTTTGACCTCTATCAACTCGCTCGCAAGAGTCATGTAACTGGAAAACCTCTGTGGCGCTTTGTTCTCTATGACTAATGTCCTGGGAGCATCAACCTGCTCATGAGCCTCTCTCAATGTGTGCTCAACCCACTTCAGTCTCCTCCTACTAGAGGATTCAACCGAAGTAAATTGAGCATCCTTCTCCTGCTCATGCTGCTCATGCTGCACATCTTGCTCACTCTGTTGTTGTTGATGTTGCTCAACTTGTACATAAGTTTAGGGACATGTAGTCTGTAATGGTTTTCTAACCTCCTCCTTAGGAGAAATCTGCTACTGAATCTACTCATGACTCTGCTCATTAACTTACATCTGTCCACAGGTATACCTGAAAATCCTGTCCTCCTCAAATCTCATGTCCCTCCTAACCACTGTCCTCCCGAGTGCAGGAATGTAGACCCTATAGGCCTTGGAGTTCTTGATGTAACCAACAAGAATTCCATTCTCTACAATAGTATTGAGCGTGCTCCTCCTCTCTGTCGAAACATGACAGTAGACCAAGAACCCAAAGATGCGTATGTGACCAATCTCTGGTCTCTTCCCCATGAAGGCCTCCTCAAGAGTCATCCTCCCCAATACCTTATGTGAACTCTTGTTTTGCAGATAGACTGCAATGTTGCACGCCTCATACCATAAGAACATGGGCAAGTCCTGATCATGCATCATAACCTTTGTTGCCTCAACTATCGACCTGCTCTTCCTCTCTGAGACTCCATTCTATTGTGGTTTATACAGTGCATTCAATTCCCCCTTGAGATTGTAATATGCGCATAAATCCTTGAAGGAACTTGAGGTACATCACCTCCATTGTCTAATTTGAGTACCTTGATCTTTCTACCTTCCTTGTTCTCCACAAGAGCTTTGAAATCTTGCAACCGGTTGAAGACCTCATCCTTGGTATTCATAAAATAGATCCAGGTCTTTCTGGAATGATCGTCAATAAAGGAGACATAGTATATAAACCCTCCAATAGACACTATTGACATGGGCCCATAGACATCCGAATGGATCAAGTCCAAAATCCCTTTGGACCTACTATCACTTCTAGGAAAGGTTGTCTTAGCATACTTTCCCAAAGCACACCCTTTGCACACACCATGCTGATCAGAACTAAACTATGGAAGCCTAGTCGTGGACTCCCTGATCACCTCGAGTGCTCCATGATGTAAATGAGCTATCCACCTATGCTGAATCTCCCCCAAATCGTGACCATTGTTGTTGCTACTAAGAAACGCACAGGTTGGTTCAAACTGCAGCTTGTACAATTTTTCCTTCCTCACTCCCAACACTTTACCCATGCTAGCGTTGGAGCCCTTTGGATGTATGAGTACTCTTCCATCCTGGAAAGTGACCTCATATCCGTTATCTTCTAAGGTTGAAACAAAAATCATATTTTTAGTCAACCAGGGACAAAAAAAAGATCATTAATTGACAAAGGCTTAGTAGACTCCCTCTAAAACCTCACGGTTCCACTTCCTGTTGGCCTGCACTTGGCATTATCTCCAAGCACAATGTTGAAGTTTTCATTGTACTCCCTCAAGATGTTGAATTAATCGCGCACCCCTGTCACGTGGAATGAAGAACCACTGTCAATGTAACATGTACCAGTGACCATGGAGGTGCATATACATGCTAAGAGTGAAAATTCATCCTCAAATCTAGTTGCAAATGCATCCATATCAGTTGTGGAAGCCATCTTATTCTTGGGTTTTCCCTTATTCTTGTTGGTACATTGGATGGAAACATGCCCAAGCTAATGGAAGGAAAATCATTTGAATTTGATGGTGTCAAACTTCTTCTTGCTGCCCCGTTTTGAAGAAGTTCCTTCAACTAAACTATTCTTTCTCTTCCCCTTGCTCTTTGTTGCCAAATCAAGGGTGTATTCATATTTAGATTTCTTTTTCTTCTCTCCACGTTGAGACCCCTCCCGAAACTCTTCTTGAGTAAATTCATCCCACAACCTATCCCAAGTGGGCATCTTCTCATTTCCCACTACACACTTAACAAATACATCCCACTATTTTCCAAGTCCATTCAAGGTTATGCCTACCAACTATTCTTTGGGAATGATATCCCCTAATGTTACTATCTCATCTCTGACTTATGTGAGCCTAGTGAGGTAGGAAGTCACACCTTCACCCCTTTCCATCTTGGTGACATGTAACTTGTCCTTGAGAGCCATCTTCTGGTTATGGTTGTCACTCTGATACAGTTTGGTCAGAGCATCCAACATTTCCTATGTTTTTTTCTTCTCAGCTATATTTGGAATAAGATGGTCCTTGACACCATCCAATAGTATCCTCTGCACCATGGCTTCTTTCACCTCATGGAGGTCCAAGTAAATTGGATTATGGAATGGTACAAGAACTAGTGTGATGACATAATACCATAGATTGTTCTCCTTGAGAACAACTGTAATTATGACATTCCATTGAAGATAGTTTGATCCCCCCTCAAGCCTATCCTCACACCTCATGTTGGTAGCCATGAAAATTTTGATTCTGGGCTGCTGTAACTTTCAGAAGCTGCAGAAATAATGTTGAGACTTCAACTTGTGACCTGTGTGCTAAATTTCAAGGATGATTTTAGGGGCTAAATTTTGCTCATGGGATAATTTTCCATGGTTTTCCCAAAAACGAGATTCGCTATTTTAAAAATGATTCGCCCAAATTCTATAGGATAAATTATTTTACCTTAAAAATCGCCAAAATTTTATAAAAACTATATAAAATCCTTAGAAATTTGAATATTTTTACAAAAATATCGCCAATCATTTATAGTTGGCATATGAAGGATTAGTAAGATTCGCCAAGATTTCTACATTTTAAAATAAATTTACATCCTTAAAATCATCCCTAGTGCTAATTAAAGGCACAACTATGATACCATGTAAAATTTTAATACCCAATTAACTATGATAACTTAGCCAATACATTTTAAACCCATAAATTAATTTCAACATAGAAATGTAAATCTAATTTCTATGCTAAGGTTATACTAGTTGAGTATACATGCATGCACAATGAAAAAATAAAAACCAATCACACACAATGACACAATAGATACCCTGTAAATCTCGGTCTGGGGAAAACCAACTAAGAGGGGAGCTTTATTTGGCTATATGAGAGAAGGTACACCAACAAAAACTAAACAACAACTTATTATAGTATAATAGATGGTTTTTTCTCAGTTCTAGGCCAACAAAATAAGTGTTGTTCAACCCAGCTTCCTCCAGTTTGTATGGCCTCCTTCTGGCTGTCTTGTACGACCTGTTATGGCCTCTTCTGATGGTTTTACAAGGTTGATGTGTGCAACCTCAAACTTCTGCTCCAAAACCCTCTAGTTTTTCCTTTTTCACTCTACTATATATACTCATAAATCAGCTTCACTGTTGCTTTTGTATATGGCCCTGAGTATGGGATGTCTTTATTGCACAGTACGGTTTGGAATTAACCTCCATTGAATTCTCTAACTAGCCCATAAAATTACTTCAACAGCAACTCCTCTATGCCTTCTCTTAGCCTTGCTTCCACTCTTCTCTTGCTCACCAACATGACTGAATGAGCAACCCAACACCCTCATCCTCCTCTTTACCCAACCTCCCCTCAATTTCTTCCTTGGGATCAACGCCCATAAAGAGTTTCAAGGGTCTATATTTAGACACCTCCTCTCTCTAGACACCACACAACACTAAGGGTTCACTGTTCAAGGCAGGGCCCCACTCAACACTAAGGCTGAGCGCCCACCTGTGATAGAGCCCCACAATCCACGAACAACAAAATTTTGTGGTTGAATTTAGTAAGTAAAACTTAGGCTAACTAATAAGGCTGATATGGGTTAAATTAAGTTCCCATGCATGCCTATGGGAATTAGGCATGTGGGAACACCATTTTCTGCTACAAAAAATAGCATTTTTTAATGTGGCAATGCAAATATGGAAAAACAATAATATGTTGACTTTGGAGGAATAATTCAAGATGCTTTTACAACTAATTTGATTGTGGTGTAAGAAGAATAAATGTAGGAAATCAAATTAGTTTTTAGAATGTATCATTTTTATTTATGAAATTTTTGAATGATTATGTGAAATTTTGATTTTTCTAATAGTGGTATGTTAATTTTCGTGCAAAATATAATACGTTTATTTATTTAGTGTAAGGAAAAAATCGCTAAGAATCATGGCTTAGTCATGATTATTATGTTAAGTAGAAAAAGTATTTAGGGATTCTGGAGGATCCACTTGTGTTGCTATAGATTTATCATTTATTGAAATTACATTATTTTGTAAAATCTTGGGGGTAGCAATAACGTGCAGATAAAATCGAGCAAAAATTTAAGCACCGAAACAAACGAGAATTCAGGTCTGCAAATCCACAACAACCAAAGTATGACAAAGATATCCCTAACAAACAGTCTCTCGAAAACTAGTCCAAGACACATGAAAAGAAGGGCCACAGGAAGACAAAGAAGAACACTGGAAAATGGTGTGATTTCCACAAAATCCCCTGGCACAACACCGATGAATGTCGCTCAAAAAAATCATTGGTGGCCGAGATCAAAGACAAGGAGCCGAACCCTGATTCAGGATCTGATTCTGAAAATACTGGTAAATGACATATCATTGAAGCAGACCCCACTGTTATTGTCACGACCATAGCAATTCAACCAGAAGAACCAACAGATCCTGAAGAGGGGGAGCGCCTTTTTCATTCACAAATGTGGGTGAAGGGGACCCCGCTGCATTTTATTGTTGATAGCGGAAGCCAGAAGAACCTCATCTCAGCAGAGGTCGTCAAACAGTTGGGATTGTCGACAACACCACACCCATAGCCATACAACATTGGGTGGCTTCGGTAAGGACGAGATCTCTGTGTCAACCAAGAGTGTCGATTGTCATACAGAATCCAACCCTTCAAGGATGAGGTATTATGTTATGTTGCCCCACTGGATGTCTGTGATGTTCTCTTGGGCCAACCATATATGTGGAGACGCCATGTTGTATATGAGTCTCGACCCCATAGTGTCATTCTTACTTTGGGGGGTCATCTCTACAGAATACCAAAGGTAGTTCCAACTATTGTTCCACCTAAAAAGTGTCGCAAGGTAGTATCTCATACTGCAAAATTCAGCTTCTTCACAATCTATACAAAAGGGGAATAGAAAGACACTGTAACCACTACAGCCTTGCCCCCTACACCTTCTATCCAACATAAGCAGGTCAATAAGGTTGCAGCAAAGCGCAAAGATTCCTTCTGAACATCGTTCTCTCATGTAGCTCAACTTGGTTAACAGCCTCGGCTTCAACAAGTTCATGATAGACTTCCACAAACTAAGCAGTGCGACGTCTCCAGCAATACAAGCAGCTCACCAAGATACAGATTTAGCAAACGCTTTTCCCTCTCCCCTGGGAACTCAACACAATGGAGACCATTGCTTCCTAAGTAGGGAGGATATATCTAGGTGGATATCGGTGGCCACCCACCTTTTTCGACTGGCTCAAAACAGGTTTCTAGCAATTTTGGAAATTTACTATTTTTAGCATTTTTTAACTTCCAGGGCCATTTTGAGGGCCCAAATGAAGGTTTTTCGAGATCGAGGTTCTCAATGATATTCAAAGGCATGATCGATCCCCCAAAATTAATCTTCTCGATGATACCTTTCCAACGAGCTATCATACGCCTAAAACAGATATCGTATGCAAAAGTTACGACCCCGGGAAGTTGATGTACTAACTTACCCAAACGGGGCCCACATGAATTTTGGCGCTTCATCTCGTAGGGTTAGGTTTTTGGATGTCTAGGGTTTTGGGAATTCTTGTTTATTGTGAAAAGTCCTTCAAAGCCTCATTCTAATCATCTTCTTGCGAATGCGAGTAGCCGTCACATCTCTTCTCAGAGATAAGCTGCCACCATTATATCGAGTCTTTCACTCTGTATTTTACAGTCTCTGTACATTTATTTCATTAATAGAAATCATGTGTTACTGTATATCTGTGTTTATGGTTGCATCTCTGATATATTTATGTTATATTATTGAATATTTGTGATATCTCTGTGCATTTCTTTATTATATCTCTGATCTCATTTCGTGCCGAAAATAATCTGGATCAGAATGGTTTTAAGTGTGAGATGTGGATCATAAGGACGAAAGTATTTTTACAGGAAAAAGGACATTATATTTGGCGATCAGTTGTTACAGGATATGATAGTTCAAAAAGGGAAAAGACTGCAGCCAAGAAGGAATTGAGTCAGAATAACAAAATAGCAATGGATTTCATCTGGGAAGGATTACCTAATCCGATAAGAGAAAAGGTTGGTAAATGTTCATCAACAAATGAACTTTGGGATAAGTTACATGACATATATTCTTCACCCATCCCAGATTCAGAAAATGTCAAAGAAGATGCAGATACAAATCAAGAAGAATTATGTTCACCATGTCAAGCAGATTCAGAAGATGAAGAGTACATAATCACCAGAGGTATGTTGTTTTGTTTTAA
>SNQJ01S0013919.1:30146-41689 GCA_010110895.2 Picea sitchensis
CCTAGTCATTCAAACTACATAGATAAAAAACCTTCATTTTTCTAAAACCCTATCAATATCTTCTTTTTTTTATGTCATCTTTAAATAGGCTACATAAATTCATTGCTCATAACACTACACACTATTCCATTTTTTTTTAATAATATTGTTTTCTATTTTTTATTTATTTTTGTATTAGAATTATAAAATATAGAAACCTTCACTGTCCATCTACAAACTATCATCATCATTATTATGTTAAAACCCTCAAACCTTGTAAATGTAACAATTATAAGGCTATGTTGACCTTATTAATTTAAAAAGTTATAATATCAACATTAAAAAAATTACAAGAATAGTGGCCCACAAGTGAATTACAATTGTACAATTTTTTTTTTCGAAAATTGCATCATTAATTATATATTTGGAAGTATTAGATTTGCTACATTCTATCTTCTTATACCATATTCAAATTAGTTGTAAAAATACCTTCAATAATTTCTACATTTCAATAAGATATGGTTTATCTAAATTCATATCACCACTAAACTAAAAGATTTTAATTAACTTGCATTCACCTAAATATGGTTACCATCATCAAAAGCATAATTTCAATTATAAATGAAAAAAAATACATTATTTAAACAAAATATAAAAAATATTTTAGTGAATAAAGTCACATAATTTCGATTATAAATGAGAAAAAAGAAACATTATTTACAAAATATAAAAAATATGTTAGTGAATAAAGTAACATAATTTCAATTATAAATGAAAAAAAAAAAATTTATTTAAACAAAATATAAAAAATATGTTAGTGAATAAAGTCAATTACTTTATGTCACTCATATAGACAAATTGTAAATATGCTTTGGAACAGTTTCCCAAAAAATATCCTTTAAACCAAAAAGTTTACAAAGGTGTTTTCACTCAAATTATGATATCTAAATTTGTTATGATAAAATTCCGAATAGTTTGTATAAGTAAATATTTCATTTTAGAGCTTCGTGAACTTCATGGTTTTTCTTTCCTTTCTCGGGCAGGAGAAAGAAAAAAAAACAGAGTGTTAATTGCAGTGAGTGGAGAGTAAAAGCTAAAATGGAAAGACAGAAGGAATAATAGCTAAAAAAATCGGCGATTTAAAGGCATCGAAGAAAATGGTACTGTAGAGCCAAATCACAGATAAAAGAGAAAAGCGAAGATGGCTCAATATCTATTCAAAGTCTGCGTATTATCAAAGTAAAGAATGAGTTTACAGGATGGGCGCACCCCACCCAAAATAGACGCAACAATTATATATTTGAACGAAAATGGTTTCTATTATTTATTCCTCCCTCTGATCACACGCAAAGTATATGTCAAAAATACATTCGTATTTATTCCGTGCCATCCCCGCATTAAATCTCTAGATTTGCGATAAGCCCTGCTGCATCATGGACGACCACAGGATTGACATTTCTGTGGGCTGCATCCCCCGCATACCGGAGTCCCTCCGTGCTGAAAAGTCCAGAGCTTATGTGCCGCAGACGGTTTCTCTCGGCCCTTTTCATTACCGCTCTAAACCCCAACTTGACGAGTATGAAATTACCATTAAAAGGGACCTCCCCTGGGTCAGATTCTGCGTCAGAGACCAACAATTCGAGGAGCTGGTTCACGGCATGATAAATGATCAACAATTTATTTGTAGGATTCGGCAATGGTATGCGCTCTCCGATTCTGTTCCCGGAGACAAAGAATTGTGTGAAATGATGGCTACAGATGGCTTCTTCCTTTTGCAATTCTTGAGGTATGGTCTCCTTTTCAGTACAAATTTCACTGGAAATTTAAAATCAGGCCAAACAAGTCCCTTTTGAAGATTACAAGTATGTTTTTCAGATTTTAGTAGGGTTTATTTGTGGTTGTTCTTTAAAAAGCATAATTCACAGTTGAATGAGACGTGAAATTTTATGTTTTTTAAGGGAGTTCTCCGGGGAGTATGGTTCTCGCTTGATGTCCTTGGCGATTAGGTATACAGATCTCAAGTATAAACCATTGCAAGAGTCATTCGCAGTTCAGGAAGATATTATGAAGCTGGAAAATCGAATACCCGTATTTGCCCTACAGAGGATCCTTCGATGGGAGCTTGCTACACTTCCAGATTTACATCAAGAGATCATAAAGGATCTTGAAAGCCGGTCCTTTAATAGTCGATATCAAGATATCAAGTTCAATCGATGCCATGTTCTTGAATGGGTTTTAGGTGCAGGTCAAGACCTCAGCTCAGCTCTAAGACTGGCTTGGAACAGTCTGTGCCCTTTTCCGGATATGCGCGATAGACAGGATTCGCATGTATCAGCCGGGGACGCATTGACGGAGAATTCACATCTATTGGAATTTCTGTATGAAAATATTATCCGCTCTTCTCATTCCACAGATCGTACTAAATGCGACCGAAGGAAGAAGAAGAAGAGCTGGGGCATCACTCTCCCAGCAGCCGCAGAACTCAAAAAGAAAGGAGTGATGTTCTCTGCAAACGTAAAGGTACTCGACAGAATTCGTTTTGATGGCAAAACTGGCACGTTTCACTTACCCAAAGCTGAAATAAGCAACCGAACAGTGGTTTTAATGGAGAATCTGGTGGCATTCGAGGCACTGGCTCGGAAAGACGAAACAAAACCGCTCAGGACTTATGTGGACTTGATGGATTGCTTGATCAACACATCCGCGGACGTTGATGTGCTCATAGATAGCGGCATCATCGACGAATTCTCGCATCCCTACGAAGTGGCCAATGCCTGGAAAGGAATTGGTGAAGGACTGGATAAAGGCGAATACGACCCAATCCATGCCGCCATTGATGACGTTACAACCTTCTACGTAAATTACGATTACAGAATGATGTATGCTGGTGTCAAGGAAAAGTATTTCCCAAGGGCATGGCTGGTCCTGTCTTCGATCATAGGATGTATCCTATTGATTTCAAGTGTATTGCAAACTATTTTCGCCTGGAAGCAACTCCGCCTTCAGCAAGAGAGTATGAAAAATGTATAATCGTATTCATCTTCTCATCGTGATCGGCTCCATTGTACGATAACCAGAAAGAATCCAAAATAGCAGTGGCTTCTGTCGTCACAAGTTTGTTATTTTGTCCTCCTGGTTCCTGTCGTCACAAGTTTGTTATTTTGTCCTCCTGGTTCAGTATTATCCCTGTTACTTTTATTTTCAACAATCCAAGTGTTGCTGCTTGCGGGATTTATTGATTCAAGTCTACGTTAGCCGGTTTTGGTTTTTCGTATGTATGCCTATTTTTCCTTTAATATAAAGGCCGGCTTTGTGAGAGGTGGGAAAATCGTGGTTCCAAGTCCATTTATTTGGCGTATGTTAAACGTTTTACGAAATGAAAGATTTTAGGTGAAAGATTTGGTGTAAATATTGATATAATATAATAGAACTTTTTATCTATGCTTATTATATCTGAGGATAGGCATGGTATATATTATACCTGCGGATAGGCATGGTATATAGTGATGAGTTCATCATTGACTATATATTAATTCACCAGCTGACCCAAAATTAATATGACTTTCTAATGTAACACTTTAGAAATAGATTTTATTTATTTATTCTTATCATTTATTTAAAAAAAAATTTGTCAAAATCTCATTGGCTATTCAAACCTAACTGTTATTGCTGAATTAACAATGGTTCATGAATGCAGACATAAATTAATATGACTTTCCAATATAACACTTTAGCAATAGAATTTTTTTATTTATTTCATTTATTAAAAAATAAATTTGTCAAAATTTCATTGGCTATTACGATGTCACTGCAGTCGATGCAGTGCAGATCGACCCTTGTCAGTGTCCTCCTGCTGTCATTTGGCAGAGCGTTTTTGCAGTGGAAACAAAGTCTGTCCAAGGGTTGATCCGCCATTTCTCCACCTGCATCCCCTCGTGTGGACTGGGTTGGGATGGGAAGGGAAGCACCCGTCATGAATAGATTTATCAAATTATACCTGTAGCTCATCAATTACTTCACTGGTCGTACTAAAGCCCACTTAGGCTTACCACGAAGCTTTATCTCTATCTTAAATATGTTATTAACAATAATATTTTTATAAATATATCATTATTGGTGGTAAAGTAGAGTTAGAGCGCTTTTTCTCTCTCTTCATTGACTCACTTTCATGTTTCAACCACGTGGTATGTAAATATGAAATTACATATTTCTCTCAAGGGAAGGAGATTTTAATATTTTTAAATTTATGAGATTTTAATATTTTTAAATTTTATTTTAAGATGAAGAGGTCAAAATGTTTTATTTTAAGATGGTGCTTCTAAAATGTTGTATGTTTTGGTTTTTAATCTATATTATTTGTTTAATTTTATTCAAAAACAACAAAAAAAAAAAAAAAAAAAAAAAAAAAAAAAAAAAAAAAAAAAAAAAAAAAATCAAACTTAAAACATTTAAATAACTCTTTTTGATATACTAATATATTTAATATCTAAAATTATTTTAAGACATTATATTAATATATATTTTAGAAAGTATTTTAAAACATTAAAATCAATGTGTTAGAGAGCAGATTTAAATTTATAATATATATTTTAAAAACACTAAATCAATATGTTATAGTGAAGCAAAGGTCACATGGACTTCACATGAAACGAGATAAACCTTATTCTCTTGCTATTTTAATCACCGCATACACTTCATAAGTTTTTTGATAGATATTTTATTGAAATATATTTAAATTAATTTGAATTTAAATATATTTATTATTTTAGTGGGCTTTATATAAACAAGTATATACCAGTAGGCAAGGAAAGTACCCTCATCGACAGGTATAAGCTGCCATGCACCTCTTGTTTGTTTATTTGGAAATATGTTGTGTAGTTTATTTATGTTTAACTTTTTATGGATGTTTAATGTAGGTTTAATGGGTGCCATCTCCCATTATTTTCATTTTGGTTTATTTTATGGTTTTAGTAAACCACCATAATAGTGGAGTTGACCAGTTGTATTTATGACATACACATATCATGAAATTTATTATTAAACTTGTTAGGATATCATTTCTAGCATAGAGAACAACTTGCTTTGACTTCCTACACTCTCTAATCTCTAATAAGCCTACTAGAGCACTCATAGGCCTTTTTGTGAATCTCTCTATAACATCATTTCATTATTTAAAAATATAACAACAATTGAAATGCTTCAGCCTACATAATTTATCTTTGACCCTTTTAATAAGATGATCCAACCCTAAATTTGAATCATTGATTTGCCTTAAAATCCAATTAATTACGGAATGTGAGTCATCAAAGATCCGATAGATATTTTGAATGCCTCATTCTACTACAATCTCCACCAATAATAAGATCACATTTACCTTAGCCACATTATTAGAACTGAACCCTATTCCATAGGAAAAGGATAGGGAATGTTGCTAAGAGAAGTAGAGGACCCCTCTTGCATCACATTTCTAGAGATTTTCTTCATAAGCACCATTGAAAAATCCCCAAGGCGTAGACTTGTTACTTTGAAGTTGCATAATCTGCTTCTAAACCTTGACAACAATTGCCATCTTGAACCCTTCAAATGCATATTTTATTTTGAATTTTTTTTGAAAAGGAGAGATCACTACATCCTCAAAAAGAATCCCATTTCTAGTTCTCCAAATGGCCCAGCATACCATTAATGGAAACACTTCAATTATTCTAGTCTTTTGTTCCCCTACCAAGATTTAATAATACATTCTAAGGACTCACCTCTCCAACTTTCAACACTTCTACTGAGTGTCAGTGATGCATACCAACCAATGGCCTCAAATGATAGTTTAATAAAATTGTCCCAAGGAATTTGTTAGAGAGTGTCATCTAGAGAAACAATATGCACTTTAAAAGAGCCCTAATTTTCTAGACCTTCATCCACCACTTGATAATTTTTTTCATGTCCAAAATATTGCCCCATACCCAAGCTTGGTCAAATAGAATCCCCCAATAAGTTCTTTTTCCAAAATTAACATGTCCTCGACCTCGAGAATGATATTGTTGGCTATTGGTTTTTTCACATATGCATCCCACTCCTATGCTTCTAATTTCTCTAGGTCAAGTGCTTTGGACTGCATCCAACATCCTCCCTAGAATAAAGGAATAACATCATCCTAAACATCTACTAAAGTCGTTATATTGAGGGTTCTTAGTGTATCCTAAAGATCCACGAATATTAGAAATCAATCCCCCTTTGAATCCAAGGGTGCACCCCCAATCTAATGCCCTTCCTATCATCAACTTTCAAAGCCAACCATTTCCCCACTAGAATGAAAGCTTGGACCAATGCTTTCCAAACAATAGAAGCATCGGAATGAGTTTTGGAGGGACTCCTAATCCAATCCAAGACTAAGAAGAATGAGTGTATTTTTGCACTCGGATATCCCTACATAAACTAGCTTTTGCAATCACCTTCCATAAACTTTTGGCAGCAACTGCCTTGGAGAAATGAAAAAAGATACTTGAGGCCCCTTCCACCTTACTTCTTAGGCCTAGCTAGTCTTTCCTATATATCCAATTTTATCTTGGCTTTTTTGTGCTTTCTAATCCACAAAAGGTTGAAGATATTTCTCCCGATCTTATATGATATACCTTTTGGAATGGAAGCCAATGTCCACCAATTCATTGAAATATCTTCCAATACTAATTTGACCCATGTAAATCTACCACAAAAATAAAGACATGATATACTAAACAATAAACCTATTTTCAATTCTATTATATAAAGAAAACCATATCCATTTAATTTTATTTTATAGCTAAATCTATTGAGAAAAAATATTCATTTTATTTTAGTTGAAAACCAAAATATTTGAATACAATGTGAAAATGTGAAAATCACCTTGTAGAGAGATAATAAATCTTTATTTTTCTTGAATAACTTTGTAAAACATAATGCAATAAAACTACATAAAACATAAAGCAATATTTATATTAATTTACGTATATCTTTATAACTTCCTATTACAACTCTTAAACACAATGAATAATTTTAACATCCCTCAACCCTCAATTAGCCATTCCAAAAATTAAAACATTTTATACCAAGAACAAATGACAAATGAATTAAAAATATATGAGCTCCTAAATGGAGCTTCTTTCTCAAAACTCCCCCAATCTTCAATGTATGTTGAGTAGAAGTCCATGAAGCGCTCCATGGAGTAGTGGCAGCGAAAATAAGTGTACAAGTGGTAACGAAATCACCATCAAAGGTGATCCAACCCGAAGATCTGTACCGTAAAAAGGTTTTACCCAATAAAAATATGCAATAAATTGATAAAATAATTTTACTTATTAGAAAATCAATTGACATAAAGAAATATTAAAATTTGAAAACCCCGAAACTATTTTTTTTTTAGAAAATCGATAAAATAATTTTACTTATTAGAAAATCAAAAAATCAATTGACATAAAGAAATATTAAAATTTGAAAACCCCAAAATAAATAGTTTTACTTTTTAGTAAATCAATTGACATAAAGAAACATTAAAATTTGAAATCCCCAAAAGAAAAGTAAGAAGCTCTATGGAAAAAAAGTGAGGTAATTAAAATATATTAAGTAGAAGGCTTGCTTTTCTCTTTAAAATTGGTTAAGTTACATGTGTAAAAGTAGGAATTTAAATAACCATTTCTTTGAAATAATCTTTTTTAATATTTTTAAATTTAAGCTTGCTTTAGAATCAATATTCTTTGTTTATTACTTTTAGGTGCTTAAAGATTGATATTCTAAACCAACATTTAGAGTTATAATGAAACTTTGACATTAGAAAAAAAAATTATTATTATTATTATTATTTTTTATTTTAATTTATATTTTATTTTTTTTTATTTTTATTTATTTTTATTTTTTTTTGTTATAGGGGATGAAATTTATGGTAAATCTTAGATTCTTCAAAGGGTTAATAACTTAATAATAAATTATATATAATTTATTATTAATTGGCTTACTTTGATAAAAACATGTCATAAAGTGAGATTTGAATTAAGGTGAGGAAGATAACAACTTTTTCTCACAACCACTCAAACTACATCTAATTGACATTTTATCCAAGATAAGTTATAAATAGCAACACTAGAATTTATTTAAAATAGTGATAGTCGATACAATAAGTAGTCATACCATACCTCTTGCATTGACATTATTCTGAATTTGTTAAGCTAAATTAGTGTCTTTTTTATGTATTACTTTAAATTTGTTAACTACCGTTAAGGAATTCTTTGGATTACCTTTTAGTTCATATTCAATATTCATGTAGCATAAGCACAACTTCTTATTTGGAAACACGATAAGAGTGATTCCAACCATTGTCACTATTAAAGGTCAACTATGTTACAATAGATTAGGGATGTTGTTGCACCTGGGATGCTTATATTGTCAGTGTAGGCAGGAAAGATCCTTGCGCTATGTATGTTTTGTGTAGTTTCCCAGAAACATCAAATGAGGGTTGATCGCATTAGAGAAGAGTAGGATAGCTTGACCCATGAACATCCTTAGGTGGTTGTTGCTTGTTGTGAGCAAATTGTGAGTGTGTGTGTGTGTGTGTGTGTGTGTGTGTGTGCGCGCGAGCGCACACACTTTTATGTGTCATTCATAGATAACTTGAGAAGAGGTTTTGTATCCTGGTTTTAGAGCATCATTGTTAAACCTATGTGCCTATGGGCATCATGGTTAGTTAATTATTTCAAAATGACCCATGTTTAAATAGACGAGTAATTAGGTCTGATGACTAAGTTAGTATCATCCTATTTTCAAGAAGGCGTAATGGTTAAGAAACAAAAGGATATAGAATCCCCATTGTTCTCATCCAAGACAAAGGAAGTTTGAGGTGGGTAGAATAACAATATTCGGGAGGTCTTCTTATCGCGCAGTTTGTACTTTGATAGAGGAAAGGTAAACGAAGAGAAAATTGGTGTAACTTGAGGGTACCATATCACTGTCACCTCAATAGGATTCCTCTTTCTATTTAGGGTGGTAGGCCCAGGGGAGACATCCCGGGTGACCTGGGGGTTTGAGAAGGAAAGGTCAAAATGGCTAATAAAAAATATCCCCTCTCACAACTCACCACCGATCAGAAAGTCCTGGTTTTATAACCAATGAAATGATAATATATCAGAGTCTACCTGCCCGGAACAAAGCAACAAGAAACTATATATATATTTGCAAGTACACTTGTTGGTTAGCACTTCATAAAACCATAGACTTTCTCAAATGAAGCAATTAGTTGATAATGATGAAGTAAACAGAAAAGTATAACAACAAATATTGATGATGCAATACTTCACATTGCATTCCTTGAAATGGCTTCAAAATGACTAAGAATCATCAACCATTGAAATCATAATACTAGCATTTATTAGAAGCAAACAAGACAATGTATTAATCAGCCTTTTCAATTGCTTTTATGAGCTTTTAATGCTGCGATTAATGGTTGTAGCTTACTTTAGTAACAACAACAATAGTTTTAGTAGGTTGGGCTATTCTAGTGTTAGAAATGGTTAGTAGGAAGCTCAAAGTATAAGTTTTGATGGTTGTTTTGATCAATTACTCAAAAGAGGATTTAGACTAGTGCTTTAGGGAAAATGGAGTCAATGATGTGGCAGCAAATGTTGAAGAGAAATAATGATAATAGGGGAGTCAAAGAAAAGAGAGATTGATAGATTGGAGTGTTGGTAACCCAAGGCTCCCATTATCAAACCCTAGGGGGAACTAGCTACTAAGGTGTAGTTAACCCTAGGCCTTAGTTGATTTCCCCCCTCTTTAACTCAATGATGAAGCAAAATTGGCTAAGATGAAGCAAGTAAGACTAGGGTGTTGCAATGATAAGGCCCTAGAAAATGCTTCAAGAAAATGTCCTTTTGACAATATCTAATAGGTGAAGGCTTTTAAAACTAGGACAATAACATGTGTTAGTCTTCCTAGGGTATAATCAAGCAAATTCATAATCTTGAATGTAAATGCAAGATAAATGAGACTATAACCATTTATTTAAGAAGAATTTGAGAAATATCACTTACATACATCAAGAATCATCAAGAAAATCCCTAGTTGAACACATCCACCAAGAAACTTGCCAAAATACTCCAAATTTAGCCTTCCTCAACAAGTACGCCTAAAATTTTAGCCAAGAAACCCTAGATAGGGTGTAAATTTCAGTCCTCACAAGTGTGAGTGAAAGATGACGAATAATACAAGGGTTTAAACCCTTATTTATACAATACTAATCAGCAGAATTAGGTTAAAAAAGGCTGACATGACCTGTTACACATAATATCCAGTTTTTTCATTAAATGTCATAATTAAACCCTAAAACAAGATGTAATGGTGACGTCGTGCCCTTTTAGAGTGGCGTTATGCCCTTTTCGGGAAATGTTGGCCTCCTAGAGAAAAACGTTAGGCCTCCTTGGGCCTCAGGATCCTGCCACACATGCCACTAGGCACACAAATACCTCCAAAACATCCAAAATGTTGGGTACCATAATGGGCCTTCCAAGGCCTACATCATGGTGAAAATGGCACAACCCCCCTAAGTCCAGGCCTGGCAGGTTTCCCCTAGTGAAATGTCCTCCTCTCTCTGTGAAATCCTCCAATCTTCCTCTGCCCCTGGCCGAGGTCTCAACATCCATCTGGTGGGCTCTTATCCCTATGGAGGTCCGAAATAATCATCTCCCCATATGTACCTGTCCATTGGGTGTGGCCCTACAACATCAACAGATACACCCTCCATGGGCTCATAAGTCACAGGGATCATAGCAATGTCAATCACATCTAATCATCAAGTTATTTAAACATGTGCATGAACCCCCTTTACCTGGACAAGTTCTCAAAGACGTTATGCTATTCTACATGCCAGGTTTGGAGGGGATGCTAGGACATCTTATTGAGCTAATGCTCATTGGATGTGGTATGTTCTTGGGTGAATTCCAATCCAATCCATGTGAGTGGATGAGGTGGTAAGGGATGTCTGGGCAATGGGTGCAATGATAGCAGGGAAATGTATGTCTTACCTATGGGTGCCTCTAAAGAGGGTGAGATGCACCTTGTCATGGATGCAAATGTTTCCAAGCCCATTCATGCATTTTATCTTTTATTCTTATTGCTTTTTCTTTCAAGAGACCAATTGGGGGACACTACCCTGGCGTGGTGACTAGTGGTGGCAATGTTTCCCACAAGCATTTCACGGAAATGAGAAGGTTGGCTCGTGATGAGACCCCCTTTCTCTTGGCTATGCCACCAAGAGCCACTACCCAAAGTGGTGACCAGTTGTTGGTAGTGTCATACCGCTACATGCCCATGGACCTAATAGGCTGGCTCGTGATGAGACCCCCTATCCTCCATTGATTTATTTATTTTTTATGGGTCCCTCTGTTTCTTACTGAGAAGATTTTTATTGCTTTCTCAGGGATCCCTGGATGAACCATCTCAATCTTTCCTTCTTTTGGATTTATATTTTTCCAGCTACTTTTACCCTCTATGCCTTTAGCCCCTTCCTCCCACAAGGTAAGGTACAACCCTTAGATATTTAGTCAACC
>SNQJ01S0013919.1:69794-83771 GCA_010110895.2 Picea sitchensis
TGTGTGCCATACACAATCTGAAATGGACTTTTACCTGTACTCCGATTCACCGAATCGTTGTATGCAAACTCTGCCTGTGGCAATATGTTATCCCAGCTGCTATGGTGTTCTGTCACCAAGCTTCTCAGTAAGTCTCCCAGACTTCTGTTGACCACTTCTATTTGTCCATCCGTTTGCGGATGATAAGCAGAACTAAACGCCAAGTTAGTTCCTAGCTTCTTCCATAAGGTCCTCCGGAAATGCCCTATGAATTTCATGTCTCTGTCCGAAACTATGCTTTTCGACAATCCATGAAGTGTAACGATCTCTTTGAAAAACAAATTTGCGATGTGAGTCGCATCGCTGGTCTTTTGGCATGGAATGAAGTGTGCCATATTTGAAAACCTGTCCACCACCACAAAGATCGAATCAACACCTCTTTGTGTCCTCGACAAACCCAATACAAAATCCATGCTTATGGCCTCCCATGGCCTTTCTGGTATGGGCAATGGTTGATAAAAACCTGCATTTTGTTTCCTTCCCTTCGAATGCTGGCAAACTCTACATTTGTAAATGAATCTCTTGACATCTGCTCACATCCCTGGCCAAAAATATGACTCATTCAACTTTGCGAATGTTTTGTCATGGCCAAAGTGTCCTGCTAAGCCTCCGCTGTGTTTTTCCTTCAACAGGTTATCCCTCATGGAGCAATTTGGAATACACAGTTGATTGCCTCTGAACAACAATCCTTCCTGGATCATATAATCTATCCAAGGACTTCTGTCTCTGAGAACTGGATTCTCAGCTGCTTCATACGCTTCTCCAAAATCTGCATCATCTGCATACATGTCCCTGAGATTTTCAAAACCCAATGTCTTGACTCGGAACTCCTGCAACAACAAACATTTTCTGCTCAAAGCATCAGGCACTTTGTTAGCAGTACCTAAAATGTGTTTAATCAAAAATGTGAAATTCTGCATATACTCTACCCATTTGGCATGTTTCTGATTCAACTTCTCTTGTTGACTCACAAACTGTAATGCATGATTATCACTGTACAAAACAAATTCTTTCGGGATCAAGTAATGCCTCCACTTCTTCAATGCTTGTATGATAGCATAGAATTCCTTATCATACGTGGAGTATTTCAGTTTCGCCTCATCTAGCTTCTCGCTGAAATATGCAACTGGTTTGTCTTCCTGACTCAAGACCGCTCCTATGACATACTCACTTGCATCACATTTCACCTGAAATGTCTTCTGGAAATCCGGTAACACCAAGACCGGTTGTTCCGTTATCTTCCGCTTCAACAGATTGAAGCTCTTTTCAGCCTTTGCTGTCCAGTGAAAAGACTTATGCCGCTTCTTCACTGTATCCATCATCGCTGCGCTAATTCCGCTGAAATTCCTGATGAACTTTCGGTAGAAACTAGCCAGTCCATGAAAACTTCTCACCTCGAATACATTTCTCGGTGATGGCCAATTCTTAATTACCTCCACTTTACTCGGATCCATCTTTAATTCATTTGCCGAAATAACAAAACCCAAGTAAATGAGTTATGTCTTCATAAATGAGAACTTCTTAATGTTGACCAACAACTTCTCTTGCTGTAGCTTCCTCATCACAATGGCCAAATGCTTCAGATGTTCAACCTTTGTCTTGCTGAAAATCAATATATCATCCAGATATACGACGACAAATTTCTCGATGAATTCCCTCAGGACTTCATTCATCAACCTCATAAAAGTAGTTGGTGCATTCGTCAAGCCAAATGGCATGACTAGCCATTCATATAGTCCTTCGTTGGTCTTGAAGGCTGTCTTCCACTCATCGCCTTCCCTCATGCGAATCTGGTGGTATCCGCTTTTCAAATCTATCTTTGAAAAATACTTTGGCCCACTCAGGCAATCCATCAAATCATCCATTCTCGGCAATGGAAACCTGTACCTGATGGTTATCTTGTTAATGGCTCTTGAATCGGTACACATTCTCCATCCCCCATCCTTCTTTGGACTGAGTACTATCGGAACAACACACGGGCTTAAACTTTCCCTGACTAATCCTTTGTCCACCAACTCCTGGACCTGCCTCTTAACCTCCTCATTTTCTCGCGGTGTTAATCTGTACGCATCTTTGTTTGGAAAACTAGCCCCTGGTATGAGGTCTATATGGTGACTCACACTTCTCATCAGTGGCAACGAATGAGGTAATTCGTCCACTATGATGTCAACGAACTCTTCCAGCAATTCCTGAATCTCATCTGGTAGATCATCCACTCTTGTGCTAGTCAGAACAATCCTCGGCTTTCTGACCACAAAGAATTGTGGATCTTCTTTCTTCTCCATCTCTGTGAGAAGTTCCTTCCCACTCATGGGAAGTATTGTGTTGCTTACTTCTGGATTCACCTCCTTATCCTTTATCGGAAGCAACATGTGTGTCCTCCCATCCTTCTCCAGGGTATATGTGTTCATTCTCCCATCATGAACCACATTTCTGTCATATTTCCATGGTCTACCCAACAATAGATGACATACATCCATGGGGATAACATCACAGAGTACTTTATCATTATACCCTCCTATCTTGAATTCAACTAAACATTGTTTAGTAACACTCACCTGATGTCCCATCTGTAGCCATGAAACTTTGTATGGACTCGGGTGATCAGTTGTCTCCAGCTCCAGCTTTTCCACCATCTCGGTTGAAACAAGATTATCTGTGCTACCACTGTCCACAATAACCTTGCATACCCAATCCTTGGTCTTGCAAGCTGTCCTGAACAGTCTGGTCCTTTGAGTTGAGTCCTCCACCTCTTTCCCAGGTGTTAAGAGAACTTTACGCATCATCAGTGACCTTTCGCCTTCTGTGTCTTCGGTCTCAACATCACGCCTCTGCGCTTCTGCGATGTGAGCTTCCCCGATGTCCTTCTTTTTCTCTGGACACTCAAATGACCTATGCCCATTCTTCCCACATGTGAAACATGTGATAACTCCACCTCGGCCTCTTCCTCTACCTCTGGTATGAGGAAAAGTATTGGTGTCAGCATAATCTCCCTTCTGCTCATTATGATGCCCTCTCTGTTCAATGTATGGTCCTTTCTGTGAGGTACCACCTCTTTCTACTCTACCCTGAGGTTTCTTCCACTCCTCCTTGGGCTTTTGGTATTTCTCCTGGGCAACTTCCTTGCCTCTGGGCTGACTTCTGCCTCGCCCTCGCTGACCTTGCTTACGGCTCAGATTTTCTTCGTCTTTCAAAGCCATTTGATAAGCATCCTCCACCGTCCTGATGGTAACCATACTTAATTCATCCTGAATGTCATATCTCAACCCATTCATGTATCTGGCAACCTTCTCATCATCGCTCTCCCGATGACCTGCTCTGATGTTCAGTCGATAGAATTCCTCAGTGTATTCTTTCACTGTCATCAGTTTCTGTCTCAGGTTCTGCATCCTCCTGAACAGAGTAATTTGATAGTCTCTTGGGATGAATTTTACCTTCATCTTCGCAATCATTCGATCCCAACTTTTAATCTCCTGCTTACCTTTGCAGCGTCTATCTGCTTGAAGCTCGTCCCACCACAATGTTGCATGTCCTTTCAGGCGCGTGATAGCATGTCTGACCTTCCTATCCTCTTCGATATCTTCATAGTCGAAGTAGGTATCAAGAGCTCGGATCCAATCCAATAGCTCTTTTGCATCCAAATTTCCTTCGTAGACTGGAATGTCCATCTTCGCCTTCGCCCCCATTCTGGCGATAGCTTTTATCAACCGTTCATTTGATGCATCTTCGGCCGCAACTTCCTCTTGTTGTTCGGCTTAAACTTCGCCTTCGGAGTCACTTAGATCTCCAGCACTGGCTGTGCGTCTCTGGGTTGTTTCCATCTCCTCTAGTCTCGCTCGGAGATCTCTCATCTGCCTCTCCATTTCTGGATTTCCTGTCGGCCTGCCTCTTCTTCGCACCGCCCTATCTTCTGGGTCAGGTGACTGTCTTTCTCTCCTAGGCGACATGGTAAATTTTCTCTCTCTCTGCTACAGAAAACAAAGAGTCAAACCTGCTCTGATACCACACTGACATAGCCGCACCCTCACTGGCACGTCCGCTTCCTCAGAACCTTCTTTTTCCTTCGGCCTGAAGAGCTCAACGGTTCTCCTAATTCCCTATCGGGAATCTTCCTACCCACAGATTCTCTTTGTCACGCGATCCCCTCCTTAACTTCTCAAAGGGTCAGCCGCGAGTCCAAAGGTTATACACTAGGTTCTCGGATCCCCGAGACCCGATGGTCAGTCAACTCGTTGACTTTCCCCTGAGGGATTTCGTTACTCGCGACCTCGCTACTCGAGATATAAAACCTTTGGTTTTCCAATCTCCGATATCCAAGGTGCCAAAACTCCGAGGTGCGCGTGTGACTTGACTCGTCCACACCCGTCACTTCTCTCAGGACTTCCGCGCTATCGCTCCCTCGTGACTTCGCTACTCGCGAATTGAATAACTTCCCCGTCAACTCCCGAGGTCCGAGGTGTCGAAACTTGCGACTTCGCTCCCTCACGACTTTGCTTCTCACGAGGTCAAGTTCTCGAGCTCTTTCTCGCGAGGCTCCGATGCACGAGCCCACGTGCGGATCCAACGGTCCTTCCGCACTCTGGATCCAACGGCTATCCACCTCCTCGCGCCTCACGTCCTCGTGACTCAGAATACCCAATGGTTGGGCTCTCACCCTGCGAGCTCCCGAGTTCGCGAGATCCTTAGATCTCCTCCACCTGTCCTTCTCAGATGGACGCTCCTGATCCTTTTTCCACTTGCTGCCTCATGACATCACGTCTCGCGACTCTCCTTACCAACCTGCAACACTTTCCTCCGACTTCCAATGGCAGCTTCCCTGCACTTAGCCTCCAGGGAATTCAAAGGCCTATTCCTCCTGAGCTTGTTCCCGACTTCTCAAGTCCTTCAGATAAATTTTTGTGCGCACTCCTTGCGGAAAATCTTCAACAACGTCTAAGTGTTAAATTCGCTCGACTCTGCGCACTCCTGCAGCAGCATTCGTTCAATACTTTGCTCAGAATCGCAACTCTGAAACTTTTTCCTTGGCTTGCGCACTCCTTGCACGACAATGTGCCTAACTGCACTTTCGAATAAATGAGAACAAAGGTTATCTCTAATTGAATCCTTCTGTCGACGCACTCCTTGCGGACAATTCGACTGCACTCCTTGCATAAATCCTCTGGTTCAATTAGAGAAACAATTGAAACTCATTCACTCATCTTCTCAGACTTCAATTCAACCATGAAATCACATACACAACATATAAAAGAAAATGCATGACAGGAAGCAAACATTCATGAGCATAACATCAATACATAGAGAAGCAACACAAACCATGGATTTGAATCAAAGCTTTTTTCTATTAACTCAAATGCCTGTACATGGGTGTTGTTCATACAATTCTCTGCTTCCTCTTCTTGCTCTCCTGCTTCAATAATGTTACAATGTACAATGAGGGTGTCTATATCCATTTTTCCCTCTCGGATTTCTAAACTATCATATCTAGAATTAAAATCTACCTACCAGCATTAACTAAAATAAATGTTGTCTATCTACCTAAGGACGAGAGCCTAAAGGCTCAAGGTCCATTACAATATACAAGTGCGCCTTTATCTTAAATGGCCTCATTAAAGACTTTGCGCAACAGTTCCAAAGTGTTTTCAAAATTTGTGCTGGCTTGTCCAGCTGTCTTTCGCTCCATGCTGGTTCACTTGATGAGTGAGCGATGCTCCTGCATCAATTTACCTCTATCAAGATCTGAGCACAATGGTGGTTGATAATTTTCTTCATGGAATAAATCCAAGTGATCCTAGGAATAATCATCAAAATCCTCAAGGTATGATAAAAAATCACTAGGAGAATACAACACTGGGTCATTCTTGGGTGTTTGAAAAAGGTTTGTAATCATACCATCTCCTTGTTGCCAATTGTCAAAATTAGTAACCTCTATGATAGTTGTAAAGGCAACTTTTGGAGATGACCCTCAATGTCGTAAATGGGATCTCCATTAGAACCAATCACATCCCACTTACGCCTTCCAACATGTATGAAATCATCAATATTATCAACAATGTCACTACCTTTATCATAACATGAAGGATTTAATGCATCCAATGGATCCTCTAGTACCTCTTCTCCTTCCAAATCATAAAACAAAGGATCATCAAAATTTTGGAAAGGGAGGTAACTTACCATGTTCACTTCTTGTTGTGTGGGAGGATCATTAGCTTGGATGACTTCATTAAAAGGAAGAGAGTCTAGTACACCATCCTCAAGACTTATCTCTAAGTCTTCATCAGAAAATGAAGGAGTTAGCTTTTCCAAGGGTTATTTTACTTCTTCACCTTATGAATCATAGAACATGGTGTCATAAAAAAACTGGAAAGGAAAATATCTCACCTCATTCTCTTCATCTTGTGAAGGAGAGATATGATCTTGGAGAGCTTCATCTGACAGAGGAGCGGTTACCAGTGCTTCATCCTCATAATTCACTTCTCTAGTTAAATCTTCACTGCATTCTATTGAATCATGGGAGAAATCTTTCTCCTCTTCAAGGGGTTGACAATTTTCTTCGTAAATATCTTCATCTATATCATAGGGTTCTTGATATTGAGTATGGTATACATCCCTCAGATCTTCTACAATCTCAGTGGTGAATCCTTCGTTCTCTAAGGATACTACGAGATTCTTAAGAGCATCTTCATATGTCCGGCATTGTGGTTTCACAAACTCAATAAACCTATTGATGAGGTCTACAAAAGATGCAATACCCCTATCTTCGCAACAACTCTTAAACCAATCTTGAAAAAAGGATGGTAGAAAAAGTATGAATAATTTTACCAGAACATCCTCCCCTCCCAATTCTATCTCGCTTATATATTTCACGAATTTTACAATGTGAGTAATTGGGAGGCCTCCAAATCTTGGAGAGTTGCTTGACCATTTTGTATCAAAATAATTCGGGTATCCTTGAATTTTTTTGAAATCAATAGTCAGATACACTTGTTCCCAAAGCGCAATGATCCCATAACTTGGAAATATCACAGAGTTGACAGTAAGGTGGCACCTTGGAAAAGGTTAGTGGAGTCGCCATATAATTTTCTTGAAACTATCAAAGGGATGAGGGGATCACCCTCACTAGAGTCGCCAGGTAATCTTTGTAAAGTAAAGGCTTTTGAGGAAAGGATTACCGAAAAGTGTCGTCTTTGAGGAGAATTGACTCAGTGTTCCCTGGCAGCGACGCCAAAATGTTATCGCTCAATTTGTACTTATTCCAAAGGAAAATGTTAAAGGAAGAAAAAATGGTGTAATAGGAGGTTATCCTATCACTGTCACCTCAACATGATACCTATTTCTATTTAGAGTTGATGGCCCAGGGGAGACGTCCCCGGTGACCTAGGGGTTTGAGAAGACAAAGGTTAAAGTGTATATAAAAGTATCCCCTCTCATGAGTCACATTGATCAGAAAGTCCCATGGTTTTAACCAATGAAGTAATGAAGTATTTGGATGTATCTGCCCAAAACAAAGCAACAAGAAAAGATATCTTTTGCAAGCACAACTTGTTGTTAGTACTTCATAAAACCATGGACTTTATCAATAAAAGAAATAGTTGATATATGATGAAGAAAACAGAATTTTATAGCAGCAATGTTTATGAGATAATTGCTTCACAATAAATGCCTTGAAAGAGCTTCAAAATGACCCAAAATAATCACTTATTAATACCAAAGTACTAGCATTTGTCGGAAGCAAATTAGGCAGTGTATAAATCAACTTTACAATTGCTTTTAGGTGTTTTTAATGCTGTAATAGATGGCTGTAGATTAATTTAGTAACAACAACAAGTAGGTTAGTAGGTTAGTCTATTCTAGGGTTAGGAATAGTTAGTAGAGAGCTTAAGGTAAAGGTTTTGAGGGTGGCTTTCATCAATCACTCAGTTGTAAGGCTTAGATCAGTGCTTTTAGGGTAAATGGAGTCTCTTTTAGCAGCGACAATCTTGAAGGAACAAAATGATAATAAGAGAGCTAGAGACAAGAAGGTTAATTATTGAAGTGTTGGTAACCCAAGGTTTCAATCACTAAACCTTAGGGGGGAAATGGCCTCTAGGGAGTAGGTAACCATAGGCCCTAGCATTTTTCCTCCTTCTTAGATCAAAGATGAAGTAAATGATGGCTTAGATGAAGAAAAATAAGCTAGTGTGTTTCCATGGCAAGGCCCTTAGCACAAAGCTTCAAGAAAATCGGTTTTCTAGCATAATCTTGTAGGTGAAAGTTATTAAGGCAAGCACAATAACATGTGCTTTAGCCTCCTAGGGTTTTAAGCTAGCAATTTCATAATCTTAAAATAAATGTAAGATAAATACAACCATAACCATTCAATGAAGAAGAATTGAAGAAAATTTACTTACATTTACCAAGAATCATCTAGCAATAGGCCTAGTTGAAGACTTCCACCAAGAAAAATGCTAAAATACACCAAAAATAGCCTCCTTCAAGAAGTGTGCACCAAATTTCAGCCAATAAACCCTAATTAGGGCGCAAATTTTAGACCTCACTTAAGTCTGAGTGAAAGATTATGAAAAATAAGAGTCATTTTTCCCTTATTTATGCAGTTACAATGACCAGAATTAAGTCAAAAAGGTCGGCATGGCCAGTTTACATGTAATATCCATTTTTTACATAAAAATGACAATTTAAACCCTAAATCAAGCAGAATAGGTGACTTCATGCCCCTTTAGGGTGACATTAGGCCTCTCTAGTGAAACGTTGGCCTCCAGGAGAAAAACGTTAGGCCTCCCAAGGCCTCTGGATCAAGCCACATGTGCCACTTGGGACATAACTACCTCCAAAGTGTCCATCAAACATTGGTGACGTCAAGGGTCACAGAGGTGATGTCATGGGCCTTTCAAGGCCAACATCATAGTAGGAGGGAAAGACCCCCTTGGGTCCAGACTTGCCAGGTTGTCTCTGGTGGAACCTCCTCCTCTCTCTCGGGTGCAAGCCTCTGACCTGTCTCTGCCCCTGGCTGGGGTCTCAGTGTCCATCTAGTGGGATTTTATCCCTATGGAGGTCTAAACTAATCATCTCCCCATGTGTACTTGTCCGTCAGGTGTGGCCTTGCAACAACAACAAGTATGCCCTCCATGGGCTCATAAGTCACAGGGATTATAGCAATGCCAATCACATCTAATAATCAAGTTATCTAAACATGTACATAAAACCCCCCTTTCCCATACAAGTGCTCAAAGGCGTTATGTTATTCTACAAGCCAAGTTTGGAGAGGACGTCAGGAGGTCATATTGGGCTAATTCTCATTGAACGTGGGATGTTTCCAAGTGAAGAAAAATTCAGGCCATGTAAGTGGATGAGGTGGTGAGGGATGTTTGAGCAATGGGTGCAGTGATGACAGAGGAATGTATGGCTTACCTGTGGGTGCCTCTGAAGAGGGTGAGTTTCACCTGGTCATGGATGCAAATGTTTCCAAGCCTATTCAATGCCCTTTATCTTTTTGTCTTATTGTTTTTTCTTTCAAGAGACTAGTTAGGGGACACTGCCCTAGCATGGTGACCAGTGGTGACAATGTTACCCACAAGCATTTCACAGATATGAGAAGGTTGGATCGTGATGAGACCCCCTTTCTCTTGCCTATGCCGCCAAGAGCCACTACCCTGGTGTGGTGACCGGTTGAATGGTAGTGTCATACCGCTACATGCCCATGGACCTAGTAGGTTGGCTCGTGATGAGACCCCCTATCCTCCAACTAGGTCTTGATTTTATTATTTTATGGGTCCCTATGTTTCTTGTTGAGGAGCCTTTTATTGCTTTCTCAGGGATCCCTGGGCGAAGCATCTGAAGGTTTTTTTGTTTTGGCTTTTATCTTTTTCCAGCTACTTTTACCCTTTGGGCCTTTAGCCCCTTCTTCCCACAAGGTAAGGTAAAACCCTTTGCTAGCTTGGCAAACCTAATGCCCGAACCAATGTATGGGATGGATGAGAGGGAAAAATATGAAAAGTGATAAGTATGGTGGGAATGGACGATGACCTTTCATGAACCCACCCAGTAGAAAATCAAACCCTATGGGAACCAACTTTCTATGGCATCATGTCATTCCCCCCAGGTGTGGACAAGTGGAAAGGCATAAGTTTCAAGCACACGTCAGAAGTAAAAATAATTAAATGCACATATTCAAATGTTTTGAGAATCAAAGTGACACATACCATGATACCTGGACTCATTACCTCATGGAGCAAGACCCACTTCTGTTGAAGGACCAAGCCGATGGGATGGATGTTGTTGTTGCTGACAAGGTGGAGGAGTTGAAGAAGAAAGAAGGGCCCTCCAGGGCCAGAGTCAAGTCAATATGGGTCTCGGTACTCTATATCTAGGACCTGTGGGCCTCGAGACATAATCTCCTTAGTTATCCCTAGGATAGGGGATAACATTACCAATATGTCTAACAATTACATATTGGTTACAATTTGATTATTTTTTGTACCTTTATGTTGTCCATTTTTGTATGACAATGGATCTCTTATTCATATATAATAAAATGGGTTTATTATTTTATTGCATTTTCAAATGTTGTAAAATGTTGCATTGTTGAATAATTAATATGTGGATGATTTAAATTGATACAAATAACATAGGTGTAATTCGTAATACAGGGACCGATACATACTATTTATACAAGCATCGGGGCACGCTCTATCTTAAACACACTGGAGTGTGGATAACTTAAACGCACTAGGGCACACTCAAAATTTAAATGCATTGGGGCATACAGAAACTAAAAAGCACCTGTGCTTCATACAAAAACAATGTGAAGCCAGTGCATAGAAATTATAACAGCATCGATGCTCTGCATACAACAAAAAAGGTGAAACTGATGCATAATAATTATAAGCACACTAGTTTGTTTGTCTTATATCAACGCGCTGAGGCAGGTTGGTTGAGAGTGCATCAGTACATTTTGACAAACGAACTAGTGTGCTTATAATTATTATGCTTCATACACAAACTAAAAAGCACATGTGCTTCATACACAAACAATGTGAAGCTAGTGCATAGAAATTATAACAGCATCGATGCTCTGCATACAACAAAAAAGGTGAAACCGATGCATAATAATTATAAGCACACTAGTTTCCCCGGATGGGGTGTTAGTGGTTTCCCCATGGCGATCGATGGGAACGGACACAGTGCGATGCAACACGGAGCCACGTGACGGGCCTGTGCTGCAGTACAGTCCTGTCCCGGGAGAGTAATGGCATTTAAATTCGCCCTCATGGTCGAGGTAAGGGGAATTTACGCCACCCTTTTCTCCCCCGCAATTTGTATTATGTCTTGGCTCGTCGTTTTTGGCATTGCATCTTGTATGCGGTCTGAAGGGCTCCTCCCTTCCCGATGCAAACAAAACCAGGCTCGCTCAGAGGCTATCTCCATTGTTTATCTGCAACTCTGGTTCAACCCTGTCCAGACCTGCTCACCTGCACACATGAAAGAAAGGATTAGAGGAAAGTTGAAGAGGGGCTCACCCTGGAAGCCCCGTAGACCCCTGGTCTCACCTTCAGTCTCCCCTATGACCTGTTCCTCCTCCCACTCCCAAACTATGTCCCTAGCTTCCACCTCGCCACCTTTGCAGTCTTTACATCTTCGCTCCGCGATTACCCCGCCACCTTCGCAGTCTTTGCTACTACACTCCATGGCCACTATCCCGCGAGAGTCGACTCCGATTCAACATTGTCCTCAGGACCCCCGGATGAAATTCATAGCGACAATGTCCTTCCCTGGATCCTCGAGTACCTGGAGAAGTGCACCACTGGCTTTTGGAGAGTCCAAACGAGCGCGTCTCCACCCTGCGGCCCACCTCGACAGTGAGCACTTCAGAGATAGATTGGGAATCCTGTATGACTTAGTCTTTGAGCTCAGGAGGGAGGTGGCAGACCTCAAGTTTCGCCTGTAGGCCACGGAAGAAAATGTCGCAACCTTTCTTCATATCCTCTCAACTATGCAAACGAAGCTCTCCTCGGACCCGGCTGGCTCTACTCCGGGGGAGGCACCTGACACTGAGACGGATAGCATGCTGCGACAGGCAGCAGCGAAGCAGAAGGAAGCGGAACGAAGCGGCCCAGTTGAGAACAAGGAGCGTGAGGAGCGAAAGGAAAAAATATGGGACGACCAGCCGACCAACATCGAGGCAGAACCGTGGACAGAGGACCTCCGAGCCACGTGGTTAGGCTATTCGCTAGGTGTTTAGCTCTCTTTTTGCTGTGCATCCAATTTCATTAGGCTCCTAGTCTAGATGGCAGTCAGTATGAACTTTGTTTGTTTTCTGAACCAGCAACCTTCTAAGACTTGTGAATTGGAGGCTAGCTGGACTGGTTTCCCCTCTGTTGGGGCAGTCCAGTAACTACATCCAGTATCAGACTGTATTTTGGCAACTTTTTTCAGCTTTAGCAGGCACTAAATATATTATATACTTCTTACTTACAAAAAAAAAATTATAAGCACACTAGTTCGTTTGTCTTATATCAACATGCTGAGGCAGATTGGTTGAGAGCGCATAGTACATTTTGACAATAAAAGCTACAAAAAAAACCTCCGCTACAACCTTCGCCCGCTCAAATTTTTTTAGTTATATGGAACATCCGTTAAAACCTTTACTTCAAATAGAGAAGGTTGTAGAAAAGTTTCTTTTGGAAATTTATCCAAATCTTGTAACACTAAAAAATTCCTCTATAAGGTGTTTTCCTTGTAGTGTTGGGAAATTGCTACTCCAACAGATAATAACTCACTTATTTTATCCTTCTTCATTCCCATTAAAGGATTCTTTGTAGTGCATATTACGACACTATCTACATTTATTATCCTTCTCTTCTGAGTTCTTTTTACAGTAGCTTGCTTTCGATAGTTATAAGAAATAGATTTGAGATCGACTACTTCATCTAGAGGTTCAGGAATTGGTTGATCACCCCACCATAAGATATTTTCTAAACTGCCCAAGGTATGAAACTATTTTGATTTTAGATATTTTCCTCTATCCATTGCTTGTGTTTCCTTAGGTTTTCGAGTTTGATTAGTTACTTAGTTGCAATCTCTTCCTCAACCTGGGTACCTGATCTAGAAAATTCTTCCTCATCCTTAGTCAAATCAATGACTTATGTAGGGGGCACTGTGGAATGAGTTTCTTATTGCTGATATAGTTCTTTCTCAGCTGCACTCTCAACATCACTCTTCTTTTTGTTTCCTAAGTTCATCTACCTCCTCCTTCTTCCTTAGCTCTTTTGCAATCCTATTATGCTCGTCCTCTTCTTTTCTCTTGGCCTTTGCCTCTTGTTGAATTATTTTAGCTTGTAACCTTTCCTCTAACTAATCTTTCTCTCACCGCTCTTTAATCATTTTTTCCTTTGGCTAGCTTCAACAAATTTTCCTTGCTTCTCCAACTCCTGAAAAACATCTTCTTCTTGTTTCTTTCTCAACTCCTCCTCAATCTTTCGTTGGAGTTTTTGTTCTCTATGTAGTCTATCTTGTTCTTCCTCAATATATTTGAGCTCAACTTCTTTCCTTAGTATGATTTCTTCTTGTCTTATAGCTTCTTCATCTTCTCTCTCAACTCTCTCAACAACCAAACCCTTCTTCTTGTTTCTTTCTCAACTCCTCAATCTTTCGTTGGAGTTTTTATTCTCTATGTAGACTATCTTGTTCTTCCTCAATATATTTGAGCTCAACTTCTTTCCTTAGTATGATTTCTTCTTGTCTTCTAGCTTCTTCATCTTCTCTCTCAACAACCAAACCCCTATTTATCTCTAGATCTTGTTTTTCTATGGATAAACTCTTGAATACTATCATGTAAGAATTTTTCCTCCTTTTTAAAACTTCATCTGTAATATCCCAATTTTTACTCCTTGAATTATTTGTAAATAAATATGTAAATACCTTGCATGAATTACTTTATAACTC
>SNQJ01S0013919.1:91068-101784 GCA_010110895.2 Picea sitchensis
AGATGATGATATGGGATTTGATTGATATTCGGTGGACCGGAATGCTCCATCAACCCATTCATGCAGCAACGCTTTTCCTCAACCTTGCATTTTCCTACAAAAACAACTTTGACTTTGATGACGAGGTGATGGATGGCCTCTTTACTTCTCTTCAGAGGATGGTACCTGATGTTGGCACTCGCAACCAATTAAATCACGAGATAGATATGTATAGAGAATGTGCTAAATTATTTGGCTTTGAAGATGCAGCCAGGGTAAGGACCCATTTGAAGCCACGTAAGTCATTAGAATTTTAAAATTCAATTATGTATTTTAAATTTCAAAATTTAAATTTTTCTTTGAAAGTTAATTATGATCAAAGTTTAAAACTTTAATGTTTTCTTTCTTTCTTATTTGTTGCAGATGTTTGGTGGAGGAACTATGGCACAAAAACACCAAATTTATGAAAAGTTGTCATTAGAATATTCAGTGAAACATGTAGCTCTTCGGGTTGTGAGCGCAATTGGAGTATTTTTGACAAAATACACTCCAAAAGACATAACAGGTTAGAAGTTAGAAATTTAACAAAGCAATTAGCCAATTACATTTATTGTAATTTAAATTTATAACCCTCAACACTCATCAAGTTTTTTATGACCCTCTTACAGGTTGGCATTCCCACGTCTTAATGACTTGGTGTATGTCCACTACAATCTTCATCTTTGGATGAGGCAGATAGAGAAAGAGAAAGAAGTGGATGCCATTTCTTTAGACAATATTGATATATTGTCTAAATGGAGGGTGGAGGTTGAGGTGTCTCTCTTAGATGAGGTGTCTGCATGGTTAGAGGAAGGGGACCAGGAGCAGCAGCAGGAGGACGAGGACGAGGACGAGGACGAAGACGAGGAGGAGGGGCTTCATCCATACACCATGGAGGATGATGAGCTAGTTGAAAGTGGAACACCACTTTCTACACATATTGGAGTAGTTAGTCCTCCATCTAGCATTGATGCACGACCAAGACCTTCTTCCTCTAGTTCAAGGCCTGGAAAACAACCCCTGGTTGTTTCCCGTAAAAGGGGGAGAGGGAATTGATAATTTGATATCATATAGCTAGTTGCTAGTTTTTGGACATATACATTTATATATGTGATCATTGATGTCATTTTGTATTGGTTTCATACTTTCAGTAATGACTTTGATGTATCAATTTTTATTTGGCATCCACTATATCATATATATCAGTTATTTCTCCATATTTATGCGTGTATGTGTTTATATGATGTTGTTGTTGCTTTATATATTGAAAAATGTTGGGAAAAAATGAATAAATTATGTATTTTTTAATGTTTACAGACTTTTTCCGATTTTTTCGTCGTTTTTTTCCGAGAAGATGTTTTCAGGACCCTTGCCAAAAAAAATTCTGATGCTGATTTTTTCTTCTATGGAATAAAGTGGAATGGTATTGGATTTGATTGTGTTTGGTTGAAACTACAAAAGAGTGGGATAATGCTCTATCATTTGTTTGAGATTTAAGAATAATCATGGTCTTTGGACTCAGTCTGCAATTGACGTAATACACATGCTAGATGATATTGGTTCTTGTGGCAATGTTGCAACAAAGACACTCACTGGAAACATGTTGAGAAATAAAGAAGTGGAAGCTCCTAGAAAGAGATTCAGGTTAAGTGACAACACAAACATGTTGGTTGAATAAGTTTTGATGTTTCTTGAATGAATAATGGCCCTATGTTTTTTTACCTTTAGTTGAGAAGCTATCTCTATGAAATGTTGCTAGATTAAAGATTATATGCATGGATACTCATATTTGTTTGGTTGATTGAAAGAATAGGTTGCATGTATAATGGTCTTGGATATGGCGATGAGTGTAAGCCCATAACAAAGACTATGTGTTACCACATGAAAGAGCCAAATGTTATGAGAAGAATCTCATACTTATGAAAACTATTTTCTGTATGAGACAAGTGAGATGATGGATTTGTCTAGGAAGGATAGATGATGGTTGTTAAAGCTAAAAATAATGGAAATAATTCCACTATATATTGGAACCCCATGATATGCCATGATCACCATTGAGATGTGCTATGCTATGTTAGAGAAAGACATGGGACGCCTTGGTTGTAAGACTCTATAAGTCTCAGTACTTTTCCATTGCAAGGAAGCCTTAGAAAATGATGGATCTCCCAAGGGATTGTGTAACATAGAAGGGGATGCTCAAGCCTAGAGGGTGAGTGAATGATCCGGATTTATGTAGGAACACAATGAAATACAGAAATACACATAAACGCAGAGATGCAGCGGAAATAAGACTTCATTTCATTAATAACAAATGACTGAAATATGCTTACAAACAGAATGGAAATAAACTAGCTAGGGCGCTGGTAGCTTATCTCTGAGAAGAGATGTGGCTGCTACTCGCATCCGTGAGAAGATGATTACAATGAGGCTCTGAAGGCCCTTTTACAATAAATGGGAATGCCAAAAGTCCTAAACATCCAAAAACCTAACCCTAGGAGATGAAGCGCCAAAAGTCATGTGGGCCCCGTTTGGGTAAGTTGGTGCATCAACTTCCCGAGGTCGCAACTTTTGCATACGATCTCCATTTTAGGCATATGATAGCTCGTTGGAAAGATCTATTCGAGGCCTACAATACCTGAGACAAAATGGCATCGTTAGATGCCATTTTGCGACAGCAACATACCCAAAAAAACATCGTTTAGGGCCTCAAAATGGCCCCGGAAGTTCAGGACCCGAAAAAACTGCTAAAAATAGTAAACTGTGCAAAAACTGAAAAACTGAAAGAAGCAATGGTGGGGGTTCAAGTGGATAGAATAGGTGGGTGGCCAACAATATCCCATGGACCATTCCTTTAGGAATCAATGGTCCCCCATTGCGTTGAGCTCCTCCACATGGAATGAGGAAACTTACATGAACTTGGTCCCTGGTGAGCCATTTTGCCTTGGTGAAGGAGTTGGCACACTTTGACAGACTTCGATATAGCGGTATCCTTTGTTTTGGGTGTGCTTGATCTGTTTATCCATGATTTGATCAGTTCTGGCTTGTTCCATGCAGTCACGGATTTAGCAACTCTGTTGGTGTGAGAGTTGTTACGCCATGTGGGAGGTGTCTAGAGTAGGGGTGGAAAGAGTAGGTTGGTCCAGTGAACACTGGGTGCAGACCAAAGGAATGGTGGAATCTGTGAGCTCAAAGGCATTTCCCTGACCTTAATTTGAAGTTATGCAGCCCATGCTCGAGCGTGAAGCTTGCGGTGCAGTCAGTGGCTCACTTGCAAATCACGACCCACACTTGTCGCCCACCCGGAAGTTGTGTGGCACGATGTTGATCATGTCGTTTACTTGTACTTAGCATTGGCTGCAGCCAGATGTCATGAACACAATTGGCCGGATGTGTGTTGTCGCTCAATGAAGTTGTTTTATATACACTTCTCCCGAGATTGGACATACTGGACATGATTTGAATCTTCTTGAGTAGCCACAAAATGGCATGGCTATGTCAATGGGACAGTGGTAAACTAAGCCACTGAAAGTATGTGGCTAGTTAATTATGGAGCCGGTTGCTTGGCTGTATTTGTACACTTAGGAGGCTCTCATCCCATGTGGTGGATGCTTTGAGTTGTACATGCGCATAATGTGTATGATCATCTAGTTGACGATTTTTGTCTGGCCATCAGTTTGCGGATTGGAAAGTTGTGGAATTGGTGAGATTGGTGTTCAGTAGTGACCAAAGGATTGACTATAATGTGTTGAGGAACCAATTGTTATGGTCTGAGATAATGGTTTTTTTTGGGATCCCAAAGTGTACCCACACTTTCTCAAAGAGTTTAGCGTTAACCTGCTTTGTGATATTGCTGAATGACCATCATAATGGACATCTTCCCGAGAGAATCGATTACGGCTGATACAAAAATACAGTCAATTTACCGTACTTGGTAGAAGGAAGGCCGACGTAATCATAGAGATGGATTTAAAGGTTATTTCGAGGTAGGAAATTGGAGTATAGAGAACACTAACTTCTTGATGGTATTTTTGGCAATGGCACAAGCAGTGGGGGACTTGATGTACTTCCCGACATCTTGCCTTCGAAGTTTGAAGCCAATAAATACTTTACTTGATGCATACGGTTTCGACCCAGAGTACCCGGCTGACTTCAGTAGTGTACCCAAATCCATCTTCGGCACAAGCGGAACACAAAGATTCCCAGAAGTGACCAAGCGAGAATCACAAGGTGAAAATTGGGAACTTGCTCCCCCTCCAAGAGTGTATTGTATGGTCAATGGTCGAATGATCAATAATATTCGATAGTTAGTGCATGTGGATGACCGTTTCCTTTCCAAAATGTAATTCTTCCATTACAGCCGACAAGCATGCGCAATGGAATACATTTCTTGTCGCAAATTACAGGATGCTTGGTTGTATTGAAGTGTCTCTAACGTGATATATCTCGGATGCCCATGTTGAGTAAGGTGCCCCAATAGCATGAAATTGAGGAGGCACATACGATACCGATCTCAAATGGTTGTTGCAAGTCGGTAGTGTGAGCAGCAGTGCGAGCTGATGTTTCAACTCCCAGTGTTGAGATTAGGACCAAAGGTTTGTAGCTCCTCTCCTTGAAGCTTACTCAAGGGCAAGAGTGATGAGAGAATCCCAACTTTGAAGCCCTCACGGTAGAAATTGGCAAGACCTAAAGCTACGAAGACTCTGTGCAGGGTGGTTGGGGCTGGCCAATCCCGAATGACTTGGATGCTGGATCACATGCACCCCAACTCATCAATAATGCTCCGGATCTCAGACACGGGTTATGCCAAAGTGCATTTCTCAAATTGGCACACAACTTGTATTTCCACAGTGTTTAGAGGACACAGCCGGATGGTGGAGGTTATCTTTAAGTACAGGCGGAGATCGAGTCTTAAATTACCCTACAAATGGTTGGTGTTGAATGAAGCGCGGGATAATGAGTCCATTATCCTCATGAAGGTTGTAGGAGCATTCATCAACCGAAGGCATGACCAACCATTGAAAAGGCCCTCCTTGGATTTGAATGCAATCTTCCACACATGAGAAGGTTCGGTGTTTTTGGTGATATCGGACTTCAAGTCGATCTTAGCGAAATCATTTTTCCCCTTGAGTTGGTCCGAAGGTCATCAATCCATTAGGTCCGGGTGCCTATTCGAGCGATTGATCTTGTTGATTGCCGATAATCAATACAAGTCTCAAGTCCATCCTTCATACGCACCAAGACAATGGCGGGCTCCCACGTAGATGAACTTCGGCGGATGTGGCCTTTCACCAATAGCTCGAATGCGCCTCTTGATTTACGTCATTTCTCCGGAGTGTGATAGGTAGATAGAATATTAGGCGTGAATGCTGGGGAATTGATCGATGGGTGCCGGCTGGCGATTAGAGAGGCACCGCGTGATGAAGATTTTAGCGCTCCTCCACGACCTTATCCATGTGTTGTTTTTGTGAAGTGAGGCCTTGTCTGGAGGTCATGACCAAAGTATTCCGCTTTCCCTGAGGGCGGATCATCGGAAAACAAATTTCCTGGTTTGGGAAATGGAAACTGCGCATTGTTTTGCATTAACCAAAGAGATAATGGTGGTAGGCGGTGCTATCTCGGTATCCTGTACAACTTATTAACCAAAGTGATAATACTTGATACGAGGCTAGACTCGCCACCACGACGTATTGCTTCCACGAGTACGGTTGGCCTAATAATACATCGAAACATCAAGAGGAGCAACGCCAAATAATACCTCATCCATGAAGGGACTGATGTTGTAGGGAAGGCTGACGGTAGCCGGTACGGAGTCCGTCCTTGGGCAACCACCGATAATGGTGTATGGTTGTAGGTGTGCTATGGTCGACAAGCCAACCGCTTGCGTCCTACTATGAGATGAGGTTCTTGGCTCCCCACTATAGGTAATGAAGCTCCAGCGGGGAACCCTTTACCCACATCTTGGGAGGGAAGAGACGCTCTGCCTCCTACGGATCTTCTGGTTCCTCCTTACGGATCTTTGTGGGTGGAAACAATGGCGTTGGGCTCCACATCAATAACATTCTTCCCCCTTTCATTCCCCTTGTCGAGTTACGATTGAGTGAGCGTACATCAGAGTCCGGGCGCTTCAACTTCGGCTACCCGGTGGCTGGCGGCCCGACACTCCTTGTATTGTGGGTAGACTCTTATGGAGTCCACCACTTCCCATTGTCCTTTTGGCTTCGTGGGTATTTGATACCACATACTTTGGCTTTTAGTATATTCTCGATGTTATGGTCTAAAGATAACAATCTGGTATCTGTTCGGTACTGGTCATTGCCGTCGTGGTATCATTCAAGAGGGTTCTCCCTCACCCTCTTTTACTCCAGTGGGTTCCCGCAGGTCCTTGACGTGGCTTTGAGGAGTGCGAGAATAATATTTTCTCGGTCATAAAAGTCATGAGACGAGAAATATCCTTCTAACAAAATTCAACCATCTATCTCCCGGCGCTCACATCTTTGGCCCGTCAAATGCCGGAATGTCAAAGGAAGTTTACTTGTACCTTAAAGGGAGTGGCACCTCGAGTGAAAACCCGGGATGTCGATGCACCTGCGCCGGTCGAGATCCGTTGAAGGAATGTCTGGGCAAAGTTGGCTATCTCAGCGTTCCTTTGTTTCTCGAGGGCCTCTCGAGCAACATTTGATAGGATCCGCTCCCTCATCTTTCTTTTCTTCCCATAGAGTCATTAGGGTTTTAGAATTTGTTCTGGGGATCGGCGGTCGAGCCCCAACTCCATGCTCACCTACGATCTGGTTGGGGACATGCAAGAAGGATCGAGAATGAAGCGGACAGCTCAATACTGCTTGATCGGTTATGTAGGAACTTTGTTGTCTGAGGAAATGAGCAGAAGCGAGTCACGGTGGAAATAAGACTTCATTTCGTTAACAACAAATGGCGAAATGCTTACAAGCGAGTGGAAATGTCATTAGCTAAATTTGGTAGCTTATCTATGAGAATATATGTGAAGGCTACTCGCATTTGGAGGAAGATGATTACAATGAGACTGAGGGCCCGTTTATATACAATAGCGGGAATGCAAAATTCCTAAACATCAAAAGCCTAACTTCCCTAGGATGGGCATAAAAGTCATGTAGATTTGATTTGCAGGTAGGATTAGTTATAACTTCGAGGTGCATAACATCTGATCTCCGTTTAAGATATATGATAGCTTTCGTTGGAAGAGATCTATCGAGGGCCCTATTACAGAGACAAAAGATATAGCGCGTTAGATGCAAATTTCGACAACAACATACCCAAAAACATGGATTTGAGACCTCAAAATGGCCGGAAGTTCGGGACAAGCTGTAAAAATAGTTTAGGGCCTCAAAATGGCCCCGGAAGTTCAGGACCCGAAAAAACTGCTAAAAATAGTAAACTGTGCAAAAACTGAAAAACTGAAAGAAGCAATGGTGGGGGTTCAAGTGGAATCGGTGGGTGGCCACCAATATCCACTTGGATTAGTGAATGCACAGAAAATGAGGCTTAAATGAATAACATGTTATCTGGGATCATGAGTGAATTGGGCATGTTTAAGAAAACAATGAGCTTGGTTCTATCCGTGGAAATCATATCAATTAGATACATTTTCATACAGATAAGCATTATGTGTGTGTGTGTGTGTGCTTCAATTATGAACTTAATATTGACAGATTGTAAATTCATGTTGATAAAATACTTAATGATTAGAAATGGCTATGTTATGCATACTTACATTGATGATTGATGTAGACATACGATGGAATACGATGGAATCATATACTCAAAATAATAACATTATGAGGTACATATAGAGTTCCTTTAAACCTACAATAGCATACCACCCATTAGTCATGCGGATGAACTTTTTAATCTCCTTTCAGCAACTAGCTAATATTTTCCCTACATCGTGTTTGTCATAAAAGTATTTTACATAAGTGGTGATGAGAAACACTTCAATGATGGAGGCTTATAATAATTTTGTACTTATTTTTCTTGGAAATCTCCCACACAATCGCCTTTCACATCCTCAACCATGCATTGCTTAGGATTAGTGTGTTTGATGACCCATTCAACTACTTCTATACAAGGAAAAATAGGTGTTTTGGCCATGAAAAAATAATGATTATATCATCATATATTCATGAACACTTTATTGTCGATATCTATGAAAACTAGGTCACTATGTAGTATCATTTCAGGATATTCTTCATTCTTGAATTTTATAAACAATTCATTCCACCCTCGCAAAAGAACTATAGCTCTAGTGCTTGGTTCAATATATTTCTAAAATGGGCGCAACAAGGGATCCTTAAATATAGGAATCTAAATCACGTGAATGACATCCCCCAATGGGTCTTCAACCATGGTAGTTTTGTCCTATGAAGCTTCCCTTATTTCTTTCTTTTTTTCCTCAGGGGACTTGGCAACCTGTCTCACAGGGTCTTCCTTGGTGGCATATTTCTTGTACGATGAACGCAATAGAGATAGTAATTTCATTTGCATCAATTGATTGAAAATATATTTTTTTGCTAAAAATTGTTCTATGGCACTATTCCAACAATTTTTTAAAAGAGATTCAGAGTTATCCATATCAAAACAACTCATCAACATAACCAATATTAATTCTCTATTTGAGATTCGTCAAAGTATTTTTTGAATATGTAGGTTTCCACAGTTAGTCATAATGCAAGATAAACTTTCTGGATAAATACTATGTGAGAAGTTTGTAAGCGTCCAATGTTTCGAGTGGACACTCCACCCATCATTAGGGACAAATGAATCTGATATGTTGGAAAAGAGTAATAGGGTTTATATTTATAGAGGTAGATTTGAAACTAACTCTTGAAGATGTGCAATTGACCGTTGAAGATGAAATAATAAAATATTGAATTATATGTTAGATTAGATGATAAATTAGTGAAAAGTAAAAAAAAAATTGATGTGGCTTTAACAAAGTGAGATAAAAATGATAAAAATGAAAATAAAGGAACAATGCAAATATAATGAATAAGAACACAAGGCCCTTCAATTCCTTGAGAAAGAAAAACCCCACCTAACTAAGGCCCTTATGTCCAGTGGTTACTCTCTCACACAAATAAAACAAGCCTTCCACTCGGCATGCAATCCCAAGTCCAAAAGCTCCTCCTCATCCTCCCCACCCCATGCTCTCATTTATCTTCCCTATATTAAAGGGACTATCGGTCATATTTCAAAAATAATGGCTAAGAAGAATATCAAAACCCTATTTAAACCTTATAAAACCCTCAAACAATTATTCAGAACTACTAATAAAGATAAATCCAACCCAATGCTTGGTACAAAATTTCTCTCTCTTGTGGAAAATATTACATATGTCAAATAGGTAGATCCTTCAAAGCCCATGTTAAAGAGCATATAGTTGATACCACCTACAACTGAATCTCTAAATAAGCTATTGCAAAACACTCTTTAAATCCAAACTCCTAATTTGCTTTGACAAAACTAATATTCTAGCCTTCGCCTTTTATTACTCCTCTCGCCTCATTCGAGAAACTCTTGAAATCGATTTTTTTTTTAATAACTTTAATCACGAAGATGGCTACAAAGTTAGCCAATCTTGAAATCCCACCATTTATCACCTTGATCACTAAGCATCTTCTATCTAGATCTGATTCTCCTAATTTTCTCGTACCCAACCTTGTTGGTTATTCGCTACACATCCCCTTTCTCACTTTAAATTGTTCTTCTCCTTACAATCTTTTGGTTCTTTTGTTTTTCATTATATTTTTTCTTCTAACTTGCACCTCCGGTCTTCTTTTTAAAAATTCCCATCTATTATCCTTGTGTTCTTATTCATTATATTTGCATTGTTCCTTTATTTTCATTTTTTTCATTTTTATCTCACTTTGTTAAAGCCACATCAAATTGTTTTATTACTTTTCACTAATTTATCATCTAATCTAAAGACTAATTAAATAATTTATCATTTCATCTTCAACCGTCAATTGCAAATCTACCTCTATAAATATAAACCCTAGCACTATTTTCCAACATATCAGCTTCATTTGTCCTTGATGATGGGTGAAGTGTCCACTCGAAACATTGGACATTTCAAAACTTGTCACACAGTATTTATCCAGAAAGTTTCTATAGCAAAATATTTTTTATTTATCGTTTTTAAATCACTTATTAGTTCTATATAAATGAAGAAACCAGAGAGAAAAAAGAATAACAATGAGCGTAAAACCATTTCACTTATGATTCTATTCACTTCACAATGACATTACCACATGCAATCACCTATACCAACAAATATACTTGGATTCAACCACTACAACACTTGCATACAATGAAACAACTCGGAACGCTCAAATTTAGAAACAAATGAGCAATATGGTTGAAAGGCTTCGAATTTAAAAACCAACATGCTTAATTTAACTTTTTTTTTTAACCATGGGAACAACAACCTCCCAAGAGTATATCCAACAGCCCGCAAGCCAGATATACCAATAACTTGTGACTTAGCAGGGGCCGAGACGTCCCGAGTCCCACCGAAGTGAACCTCTATCCCTGGGGTCGTCTACCCTTCCAGCCTTGTCACAACGGGCCAATATGAGCATCCCTACCCCCCGCCGGTTTTGAACCTGTGACCTCCCCGGAGATAACACATGTTCTTAACCATTGGGCCCACTCAGGTGTTCTTTA
>SNQJ01S0013919.1:116924-134948 GCA_010110895.2 Picea sitchensis
TAGAGGAATCGGTAACTCAATCGAGATTTCCTAGGTTAGACCTAGGTTCAAATCCAGTTGGCTACCACTGTAACCCTTAGGCTAGTGCCAACAACCCACAAGCTATCGATATTCTAGGTCCCATAGGTCGGGAAATAGTGGATATTTTTCACACCATAAGTGATCGCCATGCAGACTTACCTAGTCACTTTCCTTCGAGTTTCTTTCTTATCCCCCAACAATGATTTCAGTGGATGCCTTGGAAAGATCTCTATATTTAATGCAAGTGATTGGGTAGGTTGGACGTTTGGATCATCTCCCCATGGTCGCCCTTGCAAGTAGATGATGACCCAATGTAGAAAATGCAAGCATCTGAGTATCTAAGTTTCCACTTGCAGGCTATTTCATTACAGTCTACATTTTTTATTTATCTAATTCCACTTGTATTTCTTTCTATAAGGACAATCCAGCCAGAGAGGCGTAATACCGCCAAGCCAACCTGCTTTCCTGGGCAAGCAAGGATTCTCTATGGGGTCCCCTCCCAACGGAGAGGCAATCTATCCCCATAAATAAGGTACATAGTTAATTTTGATCACCTTGACTGCGCCTATTTCTCTATTTTTTTTCCTCGACTTGCACACCAATCAAGTGATTCCTCGCCGCCTTTAGTTGACCCAAGTAGCCAATCCAATGTAGTCAAGGATCTAAGTCCCAAGTTTTATTCTTCACATAGGTCAAGGATCTAAGTCCCAAGTTTTATTCTTCACAGAGCAATTGTACTCTTTAGTAACAACATTCTCTTATTCAAGTTGACCATGTGCATCTCCATGGCTCTTTGTGTCTAGTTTCTCTCTTACCAACTTGACTATGAGCCTAACTTATTTATTCAAATGTTTCAAGATGTCCTACAAAAGGTTATTTTTCCACTCTGAAGAGGTCATATTTCACACATCTTTGGTCATAATCATATTCAAAAGGTAGCTTGAAAAGTAGACAATCTCTACCAAAAACCCAATCGATATACCTTTGGTTTGAAACAAACATTGTGCCATTTCAATTAAGGCCTAGTTCTTCCTTTCAATAACATTATTCTATTGAGGTGTGTAAGGTACATATCTTTTCTAAGAGATATAATTTTGTGATAAGTAGCTCCCAAACCCTTACTAACATGTTATCTTATGTGACTAGATCTTAGACATTTCACAAATTGACCAATGTTTTTGAACTTTCAATGACATGATCCTTATTTTTCAAGTAAAAAACCCAATTATACTTAGAAAATTCATCAATGAAGATAAAAACATACCCTTCACTTGCTAATGATGGTTGATTCATTATGAAAAGGTCATTGTGGATAAGTTCGAGCAGAGTCTTTGCTCTCCAAGAGTTTCCAATCTCAAATGCAACCTCATGATGCTTTCCAAGCACACACCCTTTACATACTCAATCAAGAGGCACTACCCTAGGTATTCCAAAAACCATATTAAACTTCACCATTAATTTCATACTTCATAAATGTAGATTGTTTAGTCACTCATGCCAATTTTTTCTTCAACCATTAATCTTGGATACAAGTGTGGTTAGTCATGGATATTGCTTAAGGAAATCATTAGGATCAAGAATAATGTTACCAACAATAATAAAGCAAATGTTTATATCATTCACAACGAACCTATCATGTCACAATTCAACCTTGTTACTAGTTTGGGTTAGTTGGGGTACAAGGGATGAATTGATGCCCAAACTTGTACATTATATACATAAGTGATCACACCATTATGGCATTCAATTCTACCACAACTAGAAATAATAAGTACTTAATCATGTACAACAAATATTTCTTATTCCATAGACTCAGTTAATGAAGAAGAGAGAGAATCATCCTTAGCTATATGATGGGTACAAACATAATTGACTATCCACTCACTTTTTGAAGTGTGAGCATGTAATGCTTGACAAGTTCTAACAAAGAAGGCATAGTTCTCTCCCTTACCTTATGATAGTCGAAGTTGCAAGTTAGTCAACCAACTAGTTGACACCATGCCTTTAATCTTCTTAACCTTATCCTTGAGATCTTTGGTCTTCTTCCAAAAAACTTTCTTGACATGTACTACCTTGCCATAGTATCGACAAGTCTTCTTCTTCTTACTATCTTAGTTGATGTATGATCATCATGATTATCTTGGTTGGTTTGGTCAATGCAATTCTTATCATGGTAACCTCCATGATCTTTCTCTTGATTGTATCCTCAACCTTTTTCACTATAGTTCCATTGACCTTTTCCCTTAATAAGATGGATTGTTTACCTTCATCAAGCAATTTTTCCTATGCCCTAATTAGAAAACCATAGAAAAAATCAAAGGTATAGTCCTCACATATTCTTTTTTGAAAGTTGGAAATAACACAAAACGTCAAACATAATACATCATAAGGTGTCTTTAGATTCATCAAGATCAATTCTATAATTTTATTTTCTTTCTTCAAGTAATCCTTTCCACTTTCACCCAATTTTAACTCTAGCTCCTTCACCCGATCCAAATAGTCTTTGATCCTACCAAAGAAGAGAGGATTAAAATAAATCAAATATTTCTCAATTTACATAACCTGGCTTTCATTGATTTTGTCAATTAATAGCAATTTCATCTTTTTTCAAACTTGAATTGGATAATTGATCCATCTTGTATCAAAGAAAACATACTTAGAGATGTAGATCATTATAACTCCTACAAGCTTGTACTTCTTCTTGTCAGTGATGAATTCTATCAATTATCCTTAGGGTCTAGAACCACAGTTTTGGTAAATTTCCAAAGAATTGTACTATTCAATAATGCTTCAATGTCTTATGCACACATGCTATACAATGACCATTCAAAACCATGGGTTCTTTATTAAAACTCATAATCACTCTGTAAAACCTAACCCCTAATCTAGTGTGCAAGTTGAAATCCTAGGTCAATCTACCAAAGAGAACCAACTCAATAGAAGTGCATATAAGGGACAACCTCTAAATCGACTTGTAAATAACATGTTGGGTTTCAAACCAAGAGCTTTGATATCATGTTCAAGAACCATGGAATCGCATAATTCAAGAACAACGAATTCTAAGAAGTGGTGTCTAAAAATATCGTTAGAACATTGAAGCAAAATCAAACATAGCTAAATATATGAATCACACAAAACTTGATTTATAGATCAATACATAAAATTATCTATATATAACACAAAGTATAAATAACTCCTATAGAATAAGGAAGACATAGACAAATTTGATCTTCTTGAGCGCACCCAGATCCTCATCTTGTCTACCTAGACTTGTACACTAGTCAATTCAGTCAATACCATCTTTAGTCAGCACAACTGATAATTCCACTTCCCAATCGAATTTTCAATCAACTTCCCTACTCAACCTTTGACTATTGATTGACTATCTCTAAAAGATCTAGAGGTGAGATGAACCAATTGTTCCAATAGTTCCAACACACCACAACACCTCTAGGGGGTAGGTGTATGTGAGTACCAAAGTGAAAAATTGGTATGCTACACTAGTAAGTGGTGTGATACAAATAATATGTCCAAGAATTACACCTCTCAATTCCATGTATGGGCTCTCTTGGTGATGACACTAGAATCCCCTTTTTCCCAGAGTCCCATGCACCATATCATCAAGTACGGTCTAGTAAAACCCTCTTCTACTATCATCACTACATAATTCTTGGACCTCCTATATTCAAAGAGAATGAAAGTCTCTTTCATTTGCATATGTTGTTCAAAAGCCAACATATTCATTTAATCATTGATAATGGAAGGTAGAAGAAATTGGTCATGACATACATATAAGTAAAACACTTCAACTTGAATATCATGCCTCGTACACAACCCTACACCATTGGTTGGTTGCACTAATGTGAAGCTTTATGCATAACACGCCAATATAGGCTCTAATACACAACTAACCCATTCCAAGTTGAAGTATTGTGTGAAGAAGCACTATTAGACAACTATGATGTACTCTTAGGTCAATCACTCATATGGAAACAATGTGGAATATATTAGAACTAGCCATAGAATGTCATCCTTACTATCAATTATCAATGCCATAAAATTCCAAAAGTTCCTCTCAAGATTACCAATGCCATTTTTTTCAAAGGTTGCAAGATCATTAACCATACAAAAAAAATTGGTTTAGTGACATTTTAAGTACAACCATCACATTATAGTCTTGCAATTCTTGAGAAGATAACCACACCAACTAAGCATACATTCAACATTGACCTAGAATTCAATGCATCGTCCACTTTCAATTAGTTGATTGATAGGGTGATGTTGCACACTCACCATAGGGCTACAAAACTCCTTAGGATTGTCAAAGTAGGTATGTTCCTTACAAAAGCAAAGTATTTCACACTTGAGAAAGTGCAATAAAAATCTCCTCATTAATTGGGTAGTTCCATGTAGTTTTTTTTTATACAATGGGAACCTCCACTTTTGCAATCGACACAATGGAGATGAGTGTTACCTTGGGGGGAGTATTGATTTGCACATCGGTCTACTTTTGGTTTGCAACATACCTCCTTCAACCTTCAGTGCATACAACTTTCAACATGGAAAGATAATGCATCCAAAACTTTAGTGCACCAGAAGGCCAACAATCTAGAATTTTTTATCACGATATTTAGCCACACAACCAATGCACATTCATCAGCATTCCCAACCCCTCATGTGTGACAACTTCTTGATATTTAATATGCTAATGATAAAACACTAGTTCTCAATCTACTTAGCATCAACTTAGTAGATAAATCATCTCATCACTTAACATGTCACCTCAACAACAACTAATAAACATATAACAACTTATAGGTTCAATCTACCTAACAAATTGGGTGATTGAAGTTGACTAGGTCAATTTTAGTTTCATGCCAAAAATCAAATTGGACCAAGTTAATGCTCACTCTAGCTAATTTCATTCTAGGGACAAAGGGAGAAATGATCATATTCCATTCTAAATAAGGTAGATTGTTAGGGGCCACCTCCATTAATGCATTTGATCATTCAACCTTGTATGTATATATGCATCATTTGTATTTGTAAAGGGTTCAACATTTGGTTCTAAGAATTCTTGCTTTATAAGATTGAGCTCCATAGTTGTCCCCTTACATTACTAGAGTCGCAACTTTCCCCATAATGCTTTATTATAAATGAGTAATCATTGTCTTTAGTTGCATGTCGTGTTTGCTTGATTGCATCATGGTTTAGTGTTGAATGTTTTCGTGTTGGTGTTTACTCACTTAATTTATTAACAATAAAAACATGGTTACTTAGCATACACCTAGTATAAATCCCTATGTATGCAAATCAAATATGCTTATAACCTAATTAATGAATACGTAGTTCCTTTTGAACAATTGTTGTTAACACCAATCTCATTAGTCACATTGTTCCTTTTGTGACAAACTTAGTTCATTAGCTTCAATGCAACCATATTTATGTAGCTTGACATCCCCATATTTAAGATAGAGAACATCCATGGTGTTCAATCCTACCTTATGTCCTAATTCACTGCATAACGACTAAAGAGATTAGTTGTTTTCCAACTAAAGTGGAAATAAAGGATAGTCTAATAAAATATTCAATGTTCATCACAATTATAAATATTAGCATGAAGACAAATTGTGTTTTCTAAGGGTTGGCAGGTTTCTTATTAGTCCCTTCCTTTTAGATTAGGAGTACATGAATTAGGTTTCTTATTAGTCCCTTCCTTTTATGATGGGAGTATATGAATCAATTTGACATGCTTAGCTATTAGTTTTTATACAATCTCAACCAATCATAACAATTTATTTTTTATGCATCCAACTTCTTTTTTCGGTTTTAACTTTATCAATATAACCATCAACCATTCACATGGTTTTGTGTTATTTGGCCTCAAATAAAGGTGAATTAGTGAATCAAAGCTTTAACATTAATATTTCTAAAATACATCTCATGCTTCCCTATGACTAACGAATTTTTTCATTTCTGTTATTCATTTTGAAGGCTTCAACCAATAACAATCATATATTGTTTATGCATAACTTTGTGACCTAAGTTAAGGAGACACATAATAGCACTAGCATTTGCAACGTTGGTTAATGCTCAATTAATCTAAATTAAGTAGACACATAAATGCTCTAACATTTTTTAGGTCAATTAATGCTCCATTAACTTCACTTGATATTCATGACATATATCAACACTGCTATACTTCCCTATGACATGTAGTAATGTTGTATAAATGTTCCTTCATTGCACTATTAATGCTCATATTTGCACCTGTATTACACTATAGTGGTGTGGCTTCTTAATATCTTGCATGCTAGCACACATAGAGTAGTCCCTAAAAGGAATTCAACAACACTACCTTGGTTTCTACTAATTATAATGAAACAAGTGTAACATAAAAAAAACTAGTCCCTAAGAGGAATTCAACAACACTACATTGGTTTCTACTAATTATAATAAAACAAATGTAACACAAAAAAACTATGGATCCTATGTTTCCCTGTTTTTCCTATAATAAAGTTCATGTGAGAAATGATGTGGGAATCATATTAGAAGTCAAGTTGTGAAGGCCCAAAACCTTGATTTCACCTTGATTGCAACAATCCCCTTGGATTGAAGACACATATGATCAACATGAGAGTCATTTACTAAAAATTATGGTAATTTTATATTCGTTGGAAGATATTCATACAATTTTCTATAAAATAGAAGCAAGCCAATTGTGCTTACTTCCTCAAGATTTTATATCTAAAACTTCAAATACCCTAATTGAGTTTGTATTAGGGCCTTGTGTGTCAAGATGTTCATATGTTGTTGATGCCATCCAATAAATGTTGTGCATATGAGCCCAATTAATGGAATGAACTTTAATTCTTATTACAATTGTTATTTTTGTTTATTTCCTAGAAGAAGAGGGAAGAGTGATCATAGTTAGTCTTTTATCAATTACTATGACGAGTATACATTTTTTATTTTTTAAGTTTTTGTGTTTGTTTTTTTCCTTCCATGTTTAGTATTTAGAGTATTATAGATCTTGGAAGGATATAATTTGTACTCCAATTACTTGCATGTTTCCCAACACCTTGTACACTATATCTATATATTTCAAAAATATTTATTCATGCTTTCCAACTGCCTATATCTATATATTTCAAAGCTTTCTTCAATCTCACTTCTCAAATCTCTAATATGTTTGGCTCAATAATTCCTATCAATATAGAATGGAAAGAACGAACATGGACTCTGCTCGCTGATATTTATATATTTCAAATCTTTCTTCAATCTCTCTTCTCAATCACTAGCATGCTTAGCTTGATGATTCCTATCAATATATAATCGAAAGAACGAAGAGTGAATCCATTCTTGCATACATAGGGCAATAACAAATGTTATATTACATATTAATTAGATATTTTTCTAATTAAAATAACCAATTATCCACGTATTCACAAAGAGAATAAATAGCAACAACATACTCATGTTATTGTCATTGTGTGCGACTTGGGACTCATTAAGATGTTTCGTGACATGACCCCAAGGGGGGGCATATATGGAATTAAATGTACATGTCATTTGTAAATGTATATATATTAGGGTCGGCCTAATAATAAAGGAGCCACCTGTGCAATGTGTGGATAGGTATATATAGAGATCATGTGAATTAGGATGTATAAATGTATTTGGGTATTTGGAGGAGGTTGTCATATTCTTTAAGGAGTTATTGTGTAACTCATCTCTTTTATCTATATTGGAGTTGTGCTCCACACTCACATTGGTGTACATGGTGTACTTTTGATTTCTTATGATATCTTGAGCATTTGAATCATAACATTTCGCATCAATAACTACGCTCTTAGAAGAATTGCAATACACAAATATTCATTAAACTTCACTATTTTCAATAAGCCTCTTATGAAGAGTTAGTATGCTTTGAGTCCACAACTACACTCGTGGGAGCACTGCAATAGAAAAATATTCATCAAAATTCATCTTAAGTAAGCCTCTCACAAATGATAGAGAATTGTTTTTCATTTTTAGAAGATCGAATGGCTTTTAATACATATTGCTTCATTGAGAGAAGCATTTGCAAGTTTGTTTTCACATTTCTATTTTCATTGATAGAAGGATCTACAAATTTTCTTTCTTGTTTCTTGGTATTTAAATGGTATATGATCCTTGTGATGGACAATATTTGATAATTGAAAGAACTTGTTGAAAATTAAAAGACATCTTTGATATTCTCTTCTAAGATCATGTAACAACTTTTTTTTCTGTCATGCCAACCCATACAAATTTGTAATTTGACTATGACTATTCATGTTAACCCCACAGATTTGTTGCCTTTGGAAAATTAGTTACTTGCAAATAAAATGCAACATGGCTAATTGTATCCATGGTTGTATCCTTAAACTATACACTCCCTAATGAACTTCGAATGTCGATATTTAATGTTGTTGCCTTACCCATAACTATTAGTCATCATCGTATCCTCTTCTCTTCATCAATTAGCAAATGTCCACCTACATTTTCAAGTTTTAAAAGGGATTATTAAGTCTTATGTTTTTTGACAAAAGTGTTTAACATGATGGAACACTACCTAATATTAAATGTTGTACCAATTTTTAGAATAAGCTTAGAACAAAACTATCCAACATTGCTTAACCCTCTTCCCAACTCCAACATGTATGCATATGATGCTTTTCTCAAATCCAACACTTGTGCATATGCATGCCTTGAACACATTACAATGGTTTTCATGAATACATGACTATGGATCACATCATATCCTTCCCTAAGAAATTATCATTGTTGTTCCAATTATCAAAAATCACATAAACTTAACTAATAAATTATTCTTCTTATTCCAAGATTAAAATCTTCATGATTAAAATAATTATAGTATATTTAATCATATATAGTAAATAATCTTTATATCCAAACTCATACTATATATGGATTCACATGAGAAAGATTTGTATATGGAAGAATTTGACATAAAGAAATCATTATGCTCATTACCAAGTTAGACACACCTAACATTTGTGCTTTGTGCATCTTGGAATTGTTTCTAACATAAATACCTCTAATGGTATTTATAAAAAACATAAATATATTCAACTTATCAAACTAGATTGGATAAGTTGAATATAAAAGCAAAATCCCACCATATTAAAGAAAAATCCCCACAAGACTAAGACACTAATGCTTCTCTAGAGCTATATGCATATTAGCATTAGCAATGAGGTAGCAAAAACTTTCACTTTGCCTATTCTCCTTGTACATCCCCTTATTAATTATATTCATTTAATAAAAATATTATATTCAACTTTCGAAAAAAATAAATTCAATTAAAAAGGCAATGAGTAACTACTTTGTAGTTGCTACTCTTGTTAAATTAAGAAGAGTAGCATAAAGTATGTAGACAATGAAGGGTTATCTATTGGGATATGGGTGTAAATTCAAACAAAACAAAGTTACAAGAAAGAAGTAGTCTAACTAAGCAATGGGAAAGTAACACAAGACAAAAATGACTTGTTGTTATAAGCTTAATATCTAACACTTAACCCTAAGACCCACAACACATGGCTACATTGATTGACACACTACGCATACCCCTAATGGTATTTATAAAAAAATATATATTCAACTTATCAAACTAGATTGGATAAGTTGAATATAAAAGCAAAATCCCACCATATTAAAGCAAAATCCCCACAAGACCAAGACACTAATGCTTCTCTAGAGCTATATGCATATTAGCATTAGCAATGAGGTAGCAAAATCTTTCACTTTTCCTATTCTCCTTGTACATCCCCTTATTAATTAAATTCATTTAGTAAAAATATTATATTCAACTTTCGAAGAAAAAAAAAATTCAATTAAAAATGCAATGAGTAACTACTTTATAGTTGCTACTCTTGTTAAATTAAGAAGAGTAGCATAAAGTATGTAGACAATGAAGGGTTATCTATTGTGATATGGGTGTAAATTCAAACAAAACAAAGTTACAAGAAAGAAGTAGTCCAACTAAGCAATGGGAAAGTAACACAAGACAAAAATGACTTGCTACTATTACATGCAGTCATGTTAATTGAAAATGGATAACTAATAGACCTAATGCTACATACAATATTCAATGTGAGCATTAAGCTTAATATCTAACACTTAACCCTAAGACCCCACAACAAATGGCTACATTGATTGACACACTAAGCATACCCCTTCTTAGGCGTTCATTGAAGATGTTATCAACTTGACGTAGTTATATACCTTCTTTGAGTAAGAGAAGAATCGAATGATGCAATCAATGGGACCAAGGCTTCAACAACCAAACATTAGCAATAGATGTGATGCCTTGAAGTTTTAAACCGTAAAGCATCCAAGGGCAATAAAAATGTTAATTTGGGTTACCAAAGCATTATCAAGATTTGAAAACATTATTACCTTGCAACTTTGTCATTTACAATTATAGCCATGCCAAAAACCCAATTCTATGTCCTTGCCATTTTCCTTGACATCATGAATCTTTCTTGAAAAGAATTCATCAAAGTATTGTTTATCAAAGCATTTGAGAATTTTTTAAAGATAACTTAAAAGCCTCTATAACAAAAACCCACAAGTAAAACTTAAAAATGATGAAGATTCTATCATGATTAATTGATGTATGCAAAGAAACAAGTCCACATACCAACATAAAGTTAACCATCAAACACTTAGAAAGTCTTAAGAAAATGATAAGCTTCTTTAAGCAAGAAAATAACCAAATGATGTAATCAATGAGGCCAAGGGTTCAACAACAAAAGAGAATAACTAAATGATGTAATCAATGAGGCCAAGGGTTAAATGATGTAATCAATGAGGCCGAGGGTTCAACAACAAAAGAGAATAACCAAATGATGTAATCAATGAGTCCAAGGGTTCAACAACAAAACTTCAATAGGTGTAATGACAATGAAACTTTAGAGTTGTAAAACATTTAAGGACCATAAGGAGCCCATTAATGTAACCTACTTCAACATCATAAGGATCTAAAAACATTATTACCCTCCAACTTTGTTATTTACGGTTATAATAAAAAAAATATCAACAAACAACTATAAAATAGTTGTTTTCCTTGTACAGAAAGTTTTAATACAATGTTGAAGATATAGTTGAATAACCCAAAATTAAATACCCATGTCCACATAAGAACAACCGCTTGGTGGGTACCTTCATACCAAATGCTTACGGTGAGAACTAGGTTTCATAAGTGTTAAGGGTAGATTTACCTAACCCCATTTCCAATAACCATTGTAAATCAATTAATAACCCACCACCCATATAAATGATATGAATCATATACAATAAATGTATAGGAATGATCATTAAGAAACTACATAGTTTAAACGTCTTATGCCTTTATCCTTTTAAAGGCATTTTTTTCAGATGAGTTTTGCTCAAAATCCTGTCCAGATATTTGTAGATTTTAGTGATAAGATTACATATTTTGGGTAGAGTGATTTATGTATTCAAAAACACAATTTAAGCAATGTACATTGTAAAGTTGTGATTTCACCAACAATTTCATTATCAGATTCAAACTTGAACATTTAGACTATACCTTAAGAAACCATTATGTCAAAATTAACTAACCATATAAACTTTTTCAACCTTTAAAACTAAATTATAAATAGCTTTGTAAACTATATCTATCTATTAAAAATGAATTATAAATGACTTTCATAACTGCTAGATGAACATAAAGTAAAGATTAACTGCCATTTATTATCTCACCTTTTAGTAAAGCTTAACTCCCATTTACTATCTCACCTTTAAAGGTCTTTAGTAAAGCTTAACTCCCATTTACTATCTCACCTTTAAAGGTCTTTCTTTGACCTTTTCCTTGCTAGTAAAAAGTCTCTTCCTTTTCCAGAATTCTGTCTCGAGGAATTGAAAATGGCTAAGTACTTAATATTAGTTGGCTATCTAATGTCGTGAGTGCAAAAAACATGTTGTATACCTCATTCATATCTTTATGTCACGAGTGTCCTGAGAGTTTGAAAGCCTAACATAAGACAAGACACAGTTTAGCCTCACACACTGGAAATGGCTAAGCACTCACCCTTAGTTGGCTATCTAATGTCGTGAGGGAAAAAAACATATTGTGACCTCATTTAGATCCTCTCTATGTAACGAGAGTCTGGAGCATGAGAGTTTGAAAGCCACAACATACGACAAGATACAATTTAGTCTCACACATGACCATCTCTTTCAACATATATCAGTTTAAAGGAACAAACAATCTAACAATTTAGCCTCACACATGACCATCTCTTTCAACATATATCTGTTTAAAGGAACAAACACTCTAATAGCTCCAATTGCTGTAGACATTGGACTATCCTTGGAAATTATTGGACAAAGTTCATGGAAAAATTCTTAATAGCTCCAAATCTTGTTCAGGTAGTACGAACTAATATATGATTGGTTTTTTCTTGGGCATTATTGGACAAAGTTTAATGGAAAAATTCTTCAACTGATGTGAGCGTGAGTGACTTTCCAGTGAGAGTGAGTGACTTTCCATATAAGTATGAAGCTTGTTAATTGCAAAAATATTATGCATTGGCAATTTTTCTGTACACAAAATGTTCACCATGATGATAATTGCTGGAAAGATAAGTACATATCAACTTAAGTCTTATATCATGACATGGACACAAGCATCCCTGAGAAGGATGACTGATTCATTTATCAGCTCCATATTTATCCTTCCCTGTGTCTCTCAACACAACTAATTATTGAGACAAATATAAGACTAATATTTTTTTTTAGATCTAGTGGAATCGATAACTGACCATGATTATCTAGATGAGGCCCAGGTTCAAATCTGTCTAACTGCCACTATGAACCCGAGGCTAGTGCCAACAAGGGTTTTGGGGCTCAAGTCCCTCCAAAAGAGGTGCTATACAGCTGGGGTGAGGGAGATGTCCATATCTGTCTTCATGTGTGTATGTGTTCCAAACATATATATATAAACATGGGTTCATGTTAACCGGGGATTGATCAAGTATTGAGAAGTTTGCATCTGACTTTTTTAATCCCTAGATATTTAATAAATAAAGGGATAGAATGGATCTATGGTGGTGATAAATGTTTATGAAGGACGTGAGGATCTTGGTAGATGTAAGAATTATTAAAGTTAAGCATTTTTCTTTTAGGCAAGAACTGAACGTAGCTCCCCTGCGTTATTGATTCCTTGCCTTCATGTAGTACTGCTTACAATTCGACACTAAGCCACCTGTACAATCATCAAGTACGAATTTCTATTGCATTAGAGGATGGGATCTCTTACCTACTTCCCTGGCATGGTCAGGGCAGTCAAGTTCATGTTACAAATTGCAGGTTCAATTTATATGAAATCGTGAGGCTTTTGCATGTGCTATTTGGTAATATATTGGCCCAAAACAAAATCTGACAAGATCTTTCATTAAATTGCTAAGACCATATACATAAACTTGTTTTAAGGACAATCGACCATATACATAAACTTGCTTTAAGGACAATCTGAGAAGGAATCCTCAGAATGCTGTAGCAATCCTGTTTACAACAGTGAGCCAGACAAAAGATCTGGGCATCAGCAAACAGTCCAATAACCTCCATCCAGGAATCCAGATTCCCTAAATGATTTCAAACAAAATGAAGATCAATTTGACTAAAACAGTCTAAAATAGATTGCTTTGCCTGTATTAATTAATACAGCTCCACTATTATTCTGCTTTGTGTACAACATCTAGGGCTCAAGCCTAAGAAGCCCAATTGGGGACCCTTACTGGTTTTTTGATAAAATTGAAAAAAAATTATCCAACAGATTGCTTCCTGCCTAATAAACCAAAAAAAATACATAAATATATATCTACCTAAGGATCTCAATCAACAAGTGGTCATATAAAGCAAATAAAATTCAAGGAGCCCAGAAACAAAGGAACCTTATCTCAAAATCCTCAGCAGCAAGAATACTTTGTCTTGGGTGGATCCTCTCCATCCATAATCTTAACTCTGTTGAGAGACAATTCAGACTTATAAGAATCCGAATTCAGCATTTTCTTGCTCACATTATTGTAAATCTCCCTGACCACAATTTGGAATGCAGGCATGACATTTGTATTATCCAGAGCCGAGGTCTCAATGAAGAACAGCCCCTCTGATTCGGCAAGCTTCCTCCCATCTTCCACAGGAACTTCTCTGATATGTTCTAAATCAGACTTATTCCCCACCAGCATTTTCACCACGTTGCTATCAGCATGCACTGAAACACCAAAATTTTACATATGAGTCTGAAGATAGCTTGCAACATCACATAGATGACAACCACAAGTCAACATAGATAACAACCACAAGTCAAGGCCAAAGCCAAAGCCCAAGTCAATTCCAAAAATAATCTAAGGCATGACACAGAAACTGCTAAGTCAAGGCCAAAGCCAAAGCCCAAGTCAATTCCAAAAATAATCTAAGGCATGACACAGAAACTGCTGCTTGCAACGTTAGTATCAGAACAAAGGAAGATGCTATTACATCAAAACCCAAAAATGACCCACAAGGCATGGCACACAACCATTAATGATCCACAAGGCATGGAAGGAAAACTGTCACGATGTTGGTAGCAGAGTGGGGGCTGCTATTACATCAACCCAAAGATGAGTTTCAGAGTGTAGAATGATGTTATCGCATCAATCCAGGGAACACAAAGCTTTTGAAGTACCTAATGCCCCTATTAACCATCTGTCTCACAGTGTCTCACAATTGTGCTCAGAAAACAGCGATGGTGTTAGTAGCAGAGTAAACAAAGATGCTATCACTTCAACCCAAAGATACCAACCTAAAGATAAGGTACAAGAAATGATATGGAAACTGCTATCAATGTTAGTATCAGGGTGATGGAGGATGTTACTACATCAACCCAGTGAGCTTTGCTTTTGGTGTGGGTAACACTTATAAACCATCTCTGTGTCGCAATTGTGTCGCATATGAAATTATTGACAAAATACACATCATAATTAGATCTGAATGAGAGATTTAACAAACTTACTCTTGAGCTCTTCGAGCCAGCGGGCGACATTATCAAAAGTAAGCCTGCGACTGATATCATACACAATGAGGGCTCCCACAGCTCCCCTGTAGTAAGCCGATGTGACCGCCCGGAACCTCTCCTGGCCTGCGGTGTCCCAGATTTGAGCCTTAACTTCCTTCCCATCGATCTCCATCACCTGGGTCTGGAATTCTACGCCTATCGTTGCCTTGGAGTTGGGGTTGAATTCGTTACGAGCATATCTCGACAGCAAATTCGATTTCCCCACTGCAGAATCTCCGATCACCACTATCTTGAACAGGTACTCCTCACCGCCACAGTTCTCCATTAGAAGAAATGAACAAATCTAAAACGCGCCCACAGAAGGAATCCAGAGCATCATCAGAGTCTCGGGTTCTCTTCGTTCACAGAAGGAATCCAGAGCATCATCAGAGTCTCGGGTTCTCTTCGTTCAACATCGACACGGTGAGTAGAAGAATTATTTCCATGAAAGCTTTGTCATTGACAAGAAAGTAGGATTTCAAGAATCTAATGGGACAATCTAATCAACTTGCCTCTCAGGGCCTGTCATCGAACGAAACCCTAATTTTTACAAAGAAAATTTACAACCCCTGGTCTTAGTTTATGTATTCTCTGTTACCATGATTCCATGTCCTAACCATCTAGAAACTACCAATCAATTATGCTTGTTCATCTATAGAAACTACCAATCAATTATATTTATCTATAATCCAAATCCAAGGACTTTGATGTGATAGTGTTTTTAAGTTATTATTTTCATATTAATACATAATTATATAAAAGAAGAGTATCATAGGGAGTTAAAAAAAACAAAGAGACAAGTCACTTTGTGAATCTCAAGTGCATATAGAATCACCATGGGCATGAATATGAATTGAACATGGCTGACACTAGTACACACCTATTGGGTATTTATGGACCACAACCCAAATAACCACTTTTGTATTATTATTAGTTATCATAGCATAATATGTTTGTGGTTGATATTTATGGGAGGGTTTAGATATATTTCAATTTCTATATTTTAAGATTTTTAATTTAAATCAAATATTTTTATATAAATATAAAACTAGGAATAAAAATGAAAGTGATAATGAAAAAATAATTAATTAATTTTATTTTATTTTTATGATTTGTCATATATATATATATATATATATAGAATGGGCTTAATGGTTAAGAACATGTGTTTCCTCTTAAGAGGTCACAAGTTCAAATCCAAAGGGGGTAGGGTATGTATATCTCTATAGACTTTACCAGTCAAATCACTTTGAATATAGTTCAACTATATAAGTGTTGATGTGATGATTGATCATCTTCTTGGCATTGATGTGTATGTATTGTTCAACTATATAAGTGTTGATGTGATGATTGATCATCTTCTTGGCATTGATGTGTATGTATTGACTTCTATAATGGTTCTTTGAATATAGTTCAACTATATAAGTGTTGATGTGATGATTGATCATCTTCTTGGCATTGATGTGTATGTATTGACTTCTATAATGGTTTTGGTATTGACATTCTTCATTGTAGATGTGTGAGTAGTTGAGTGTGTATGTACAATGTGATGGGATACATGTCTCATGCTAGGGTGTGCTTAATGCACTCGTGAGTGCATAGGCTTTGGAACTTGGAGCATAGCTCCAAAGTTTGGTGTGCATAGTGTTATTTGTGCTACATGTGGTAGAAGTTTCAAAACATTGCTTGAACCTCTTAATGGCATTGTCTCTCGACCCTACACATTAATGGTGACTAGAGATTGCTAAGGGTATTGCTCCTTAATCACAAGTGAAAGCCAAAGTCAAATCTCCATGTTAACCTTTTTTATCCATATCATTATATCGAGTTAACAAGATTTGCCTATCGACATACTTGTTGCAACAATTTTTTTTTATGAAACAACAGGTGCAGGGGTGACGTTGGAGTCCATGATAGTGAGTTTTGTAACATATGCCATCGTAGCCACTCCTTGATAAGTCCTGCATAGATAGATGTATGCCTTTAATACATAACAACCAAGAACTGGAAGTGCAGTTCAACAGATTCATGCGCGCATCGACCATGGTTATTCTATTTGGGAGTTGTGGCTCTTGATGGAGACATAACGATAAGAAACAACTATGCCACCTCTTACCTGGAATGCACAACCTTTAAGTACTTCTATGAAACCTGAAAGCGCGATCAATAGAAAGCACGAGAATCATATTGATAAAGAAGTTGTTCGGATTCACACAAACCATGTAAACTAGAACATATATAAGACGTGACCCAATTAGATTCATCGTCCTCTCAAGTCAAGCTTGACTCCACTTTCGGTTTCGATCATTGATTTTCCTTTCCTTTATGTATGGATGGATTTCAACTTCTCATATAACACTTCCCAGTTCCGAGGCCTATCAACATGGATGGTTGTTGAGCACTCAGTGGTCCCATTACTTAGATAAGACTGTCGTGCGGGTACGCGTTGAAGCCAAGACAAAATTGGCAGATATAAACCCTAACACACGAAATTGGCGAACCTAAACCTTGACACTTATTGACATTATATTTAATATCATTAAATAGCGTCTTTAAAGCCCATCGTCACCTATGCAATAACAAGTTCAATTTACGAACAAATAGGAAGATAGAAAAATAATTTAAATATTTTTAAAAAATACAAAAATTATAGGGTATAAAGTTTAACTTTCAAAAATGCCAAAAATAATAAGTGGGCAAATTCAACTTTTTAGCAAGTCCATATGTTCCAACAAGATAAAGTTTCTCATTCATGAATTCAATTTTTTCCAAACTTCAATAATCTAAATTATAGTAAAATGAGTCAAAACCCTTAAGAACAAACTTTTATGATTAAAATTCTTATCAATTAAATGTAACTATAACTTTCAATAAAATTTCTATTATATTAAAAAAAA
>SNQJ01S0013919.1:145085-158331 GCA_010110895.2 Picea sitchensis
ATTTTCTACCTTATGGTATACGAATGATATGTCGAAGCAATGGCAGTCGAACGCATTGTTCCATTCCTACTATCAACAAATGAAGGTTGCTATCGAGTCTTTCCTGCACATGACACCACACACTCTGCACCAGTACATACCACTAGCTAAGTTCCACACAGACCCACACTTTATTTATATCACTGCGCGCAAAGACGAGAGTAAGGAAGATTTACAGTCCTATTATAAGTTGACTGACAAAGACATGGAACAGATCACAAAGGAGTGGCCGATGGAGTTCCTGGTATCGGTTAATGATGCAGAACTATCCGACCCTGACATCATCGAAATCCCCCTGGTCACCCGGTTTGAACATGCAGGACAAAAAAGTGCGAAAAAGAAGAAGAAAAAGGAGGAAGTTTAGAATATAGAGATTGATGAGGAGGACAACACCTCGAAAGAAAGTAGACTTGGCTCGCCCACAGGAGGAGGAGGAGGTGAAGTAAATCAAGAAGTAGGAGGGGAAGATGGAGAAAAACAAGGAGAAGGCGAAGCTACACATCGAAGGATCCCCCTACCAAGGAAGAAACATCGAAGAAGAGGAAGGTTTCTCCACATAAACCTTCAGCAAGAAAGAAGACTTACGCCAGTAAGCCCCAGCTAGAGGCTACACTCATGGAGGATGACATTGGTCTAGTCCGCGGAGAAATGGAGGATGCATCCGAGGACTTATTATAGAGATATGGCGCAAAGCAAGAAGAGTTGTACGTAAGAGTTGAGAAGGAACTAAAGGAAATTCAACGAGCCATTCAATTGAGCAGCGCAGTACCTACTGTGCCTTCCTCGTCGGAGACTGCAGAGTTGGGGGATGAGCCAGCCCAACTTCGAATACTTGTAGATGCAACAGAGGCTTGGCTTCAGCGAGTCCAAGAGGAAAAAGAATAGACCACAAAATCCCTGAAGAAAGAAAAAGAGGAGATCTTGGAGCAACTACGAGTTGTGCGGTACTATGTAACCACATATGAAAACGAGAAAGATGAGTTACGAGCGATGCTCGAGGAGGACAAAGCAAATATACAGAGGGAAAAGGACCAACTGCTCATAGACCATACTGTAGTCAAAGAAGTGGTGCACTTTTCTTTGTGCCATGCTTAGCACAGGAGGAACATGGGGTAGTTGAGGTTCAAGTGATGAATCTCGCTGAGGCCATCCAACAGCTTCAAGCACGGGTAACAGAGTTGGAGATTCAAGTAGTTCTGAGCACTCTGCAGGAAGTGCATGACTAGAGGGAGGAAGCCGCTAAGAGCACGGTGGAAAGGATTAGATTCCTCACCTCAGAATGCAAGCAACTAAGCAAAAAAGGTGCGTAGACCTATGAATGCCTCATGAAAGATCCAGAGCTTAGGAAGTTGGAAGCGCAACTACAGGAGGTGCAACAACAAGCACTGTTAGTACAAGCGTAGATGAAGTCACTCACTTCGGCCAAGAGAATGAAGAGATCACAAGAACAATGCTCGGTCTAGCAGTAGATTATGGCCATCCACGCCAAAGTAATGGAAGTCACATAGAGGCTACAACCGGTGCAGGATGAAGCCTGCGCGGTGTTTGAAGAGATCGAAGAACAAGGTTCACAACTGGACCAAGTGGTTGCGAAAGTGGAACAATGCCTGGAAAGGCCTGTTATAGAGAAATTGATCCAGGATTTTGCTCAGCAGGAAGCTCAGGAAAAGCAGCAGGTCGAGGCAACTCGAGCTAAGATTGATGCCTTCGAAGCAGCGTTGCCCAAATTCGAGTGATTCAGGATGAGTCACAGGTGAGTGTTGGGGGCATGTTGGCCCTCAACCAAGTTTTGAGGAAACATTGGTCAGGTTTGACCACTTTTGTACTTCGATAGGCTGGTCGAATATGGATGCCCAGGCGGAGCTGAGATCACGGGATCTCACTTGTTTTGTGGACCCAACAAGGGGTTCACTAGGGTTTTGGGTATTAGGGTTTAGGGGATGTCGTCCCATGGGTTTACCCATGTTTAGGACTTTTTGTAAGGGATGAAAAAGTATAAATAAGAAGGAATGTAATGTAGAAGCAACGATGAAGTGGTAGAAGGGTTTGTAAGTAGCTAAGTGCAAGAGGCAAGTAGTTCTGAGTTGCTTTGTGCAACAAACTGTGTATGTAAGGCTTTGTGCGTAATAGAGGAGTTGGATCTGTGCCTTGACCTGATTTTGGGAAGGTGGATCTGGTGCTTAGTGCGCAGATCACTTGTCCAGTGTGAAGCTTGGCTCTGTGGCTTAGTGCATAGGAGCGGATGGATGTAAGAGATTGAAGACTAATAAATAAGAAGAAGTTGTTGGTAGACGTAGCCCCACACTGGGGTGAACCACATAAATCTTGTGTTGATGGTTTTCTTTGTGCTATATTGTTTATGCTGTGAGTCTTCTTAGTGCATTGAATGTTATGAATGATAGATAGATCTATGAATGTTTAATTCTTTGTATATGTTGAATGTATTAGATCTGACTTATAATGATAAGTGCGATGTGTATTTTGTCATTATTACTGCGACGATTTATACTTAGGGTTTGTTCTGTGATGTGAATTAAGTTGATAACTAATGCATGTTGTTATTAAGTACTCTACGAAGTATTGCGATCACAGATCTGTGTCCCAGCTTGGTTACAAACACCTGAGTCCTGTAACCACCCATGCCTCTACCTCGGGTGAGAGTTCACCTGCTTTGTAGGTGTTGCCAAAAGGGTCAGTAGTTAGGGTTTTGTTGGTGTGTTGTTGAAGCATTGAACCTTGGGTCTTCCCCAGTGTCAACAAACACCGAGATACAAAGAACAACAACAAATATCCAGTGAAAAATAACTTCTATTGAATAAATAAAATAAGTTGAAATTGTAAAACTGTAGAACTGAAAACAACTTGCTCGAATGGTGGTAGTTATCTCTGAGAAGAGATGTGGCTGCTATGCACATCTGTATGAGCATAATGATTACAATGAGGCTCCAGAGGCCTTTTTAACATTACCCATGAATGCAAAAACCCTAGACTTCCAAAAACCTAACCCTAGGAAATGAAACACAAAAAGTTATGTGGGCCCTGATGGGTAAATTGGTACCTCAACTTCCCGGGGTCGTAACTTTTGCATACAACCTATGTTTTAGGTGTGTGATAGCCTGTTGGAAAGGTATTTTTGAGAAATACACATTATGCCATCAAATTGTGACTCTGTCTATAGTTTGACCATGGCAAGCCAAAAAAACACTCTTTAGGGCCCCAAAACGGCCCTGAAAGTTAAAAAAGATGTATTGACATGAAAACCTCCAAAGTAAGCAAATTGCATTAGGTGGGCAACCACCAATATCCACCTGGAAGCTGTGTAGGGATTCAAACAACCCCAGAAGTGTAGATCCCACAATTACAAAGAATTACAAAAGAACATGCTAAACTAAAAACTGTCAAGAGGAGCCTATTGGAATAGGTGGGTAGACACCAATATCCACCTGGATCAGTCCTCCCCCCTTAGGAAGAAATGGTCTCCATTGCATTGAGTGTCTGCATCAGGTGAGGAAATTTATATTGAATATCTCTACGGGTGAGCCACTTGCCTTAGTGCAAGAGTTTCCCTGCCTTGACAACCCAATAAAGTTGGATCCTTTACTTGCGAGTGTCCTTGACCCCTGTGTCCATTATCTGATCAGTGTATTCCTGTTCCATGCAATCAGGGTTGAGCTATGTTGGTGTCAACTATTTTGCAATCTCCAAGGTGTCCAATAATGGTGGAAAATATGGTCGGAGGAGGTCCACATTGAACACTGGGTGCAAGCCAAGGAAGGGGGGAGTGTTGAACTCAAAATCATTGTCACCCACAACCTTGGTGATATTGTAAGGCAGATATCGAAGTGGAAAGAGCTTTCGATGGGGCCCTGTAAGGCATTCTTTCTACAAATGTAACGATACCTTGTCTCCCACCTGAAACTTGTGCGGTACTCGGTGTTTATCATGGCGTTTCTTGTACTTAGCATTGGCTTTCTGCAAAATCTCATGGACTTGTTGGCAGATGTGCTGAATCTTCTCAATTAATCTAGTGGCTTTGTTGGCCTCAAACTGAACATGGGAATAATATGTTTGTGTGGTTGCAAGAGGTAGTGCAACATAAATGGGACCCAAGGGTTGGAATCCCAACCCTGCCTGAAAAGGGTCTATGGTCGATGGATCTATGGAGAGCTCTGTTGTAGTTGTGTTGAACATAGGGGAGACTCTTATCCCATGTGCGTAGATTCTTAGAGTTATACATGCGCAATATGTGCACAATCATCCGATTGACGACCTCTATTTGACCATCGGTTTGAGGGTGGAAGGTAGTGGATTTAGTGAGCTTGGTGTCCAACGGTGACCAAAGACTCAACCAATATGTGTCGAGGAACCTGTTGTCCTGATAGGAGATGATGGTCTGTGGTATCCCAAAATGGACCCACACTCGTTCAAAGAAGAGCTTGGCATATGCTCTCTTACAGGCTGTGAGAATGGCCATCTTCGAAAACCGATCAACCACCACAAATACACAATCATTGCCTTGTTTGGTGGATGGAAGGCCAGACATGTAATCCATCGAGATGGATTCCCAAGGCCTCTTGGAAGTAGGAATATGGGTGTATAAGCCTTGCTTCTTGATGGTTGGCTTGGAAATGGCACAGGTAGTGCAAGATCTGATATACTTGTTGACACCCTGTCGAAGTTTTGGACAATAAAAATGTTTCTGTATAATGGCCACAGTTTTCTCCATGCCAAAATGTCTTTCCATACGACTATAGTGAGACTCCAAAATCATTTTTGCACGCTTGCTTGCAGGAACACAGAGATGGCCTAGATGGAATTACAGTCCATCCTGAATGTGAAAATCAATGACAGTCACGCATGTACCCAAGCTTTGATAGGTGGTGGCGAAGTTCGGATCTTGTTGATAAAGTTGGGGCCACTCAGATGCCTCATGCCCATAGGAATGAAGCATGGTGGTGAGTGTAGCCACAGGAGGTCGACTGAGGCAGTCAACGACATGATTTGTGCTCCTTGTCTTATACTTGATGTTGATATGGAACTATTGTAGGTAGGTGGACCACTTATGATGGCGGTCATTATACAACTTCCCATGTGTCTGTATGCACTGCAAAGGCTCGTGATCAGTGTGGATGATTGTATCCTTTTCCAGAATGTAATGTTTCCATTGAAAACAGGCTTGTACAATGGAATGCATTTCCTTGTCATAGGTGAGGTATTTCTAGACAGTATCTGAGAGTGTCTCACTATGGTATGCTACCGAATGACCGTGCCGAGTGAGAACTGCACCTACAACATAGTCAGATGCATCAGTCTTAATCTCAAACAGTTGTTTCAAATTGGGTAAGGAGAGTATTAGAGCTTAGCATAAGCAATGCTTTAGATCATCAAATTCTCGTTGTTGTGCCTTCCCCCATGCAAAATTTTCCTTGCCACCGCCCTTGGTCACTTGGCTAAGGGCCCATGCGATATGGGAGAATACCAACATGAACCGTTAGTAGAAGTTGGCAAGTCCCAAGAAGCTCTGAAGCTCAGTTAGTGTGGTTGGGGCTAGCCAATCATGGATGACTTGGATCTTAGCTGAATCCACATGTACCCCATGTTCATCAACAATGTAGCCCAAGTATTGGACCTTGTTCATGCCAAAGGAGCATTTTTCCAAGTTGGCATATAGCTTGTGTTGTTGTAGAGTGCTCAAAACCTGATGAATATGTTGCATGTGCTCCTCCCAAGTTCTTCTAAAGATGAGGGTGCCATCTAGATATACCACCACAAAAGTATTAGTGAAGGGTCTCAATACATCATCCATCAACCTCATGAAATTTGTTGGTGCATTTGTTAGGCCAAAGGGCATGACCAACCATTCGAAGAGACCTTCTTTAGATTTGAAAGTTGTCTTCCATACATCATTCGGTTCGATGGGAACCTGGTGGTAGCCATACTTTAGATCAATTTTGCTGAATAACTTTGCCCCCTTGAGTTGGTCAAGAAGGTCATCAATTCAGGGAATTGGGTACCGGTTCCTGAGTGTGATTTTGTTTAATTCTTTGTAATCAATGCAAAGTTGCCAAGTCCTGTCTTTCTTCTGCACCAGTACAATCGGGATTACGCAAGGGGAGGAGTTGGGTCTGATGTGCCCCTTTTGAAGAAAATCTTGATCTAATTCTTGATTTTGTCATTTTCCATCAGCGAGCGATGATAAACTTGTCCATTAGGCAAAGGTGCACCGAGGGTTAGTTGAATTGGATACTTGACTTAGCAGTGCGTCGATACCTTGGTGGGTGAGGAGAAGATGTCTCTGTACTCTTCCATGATTCTGTCCACTTGCTTCTACTACAAAGATAGGCTCTATGTAGAGGTCACATATGTGGCAACGACCTTCTGCTTACTGTGAGCACGAATCACAAAGAAGATGAACTTATCGGTATGTGAAATGACCTTACTGCATTGCTTAGCAGAGATTAAAGAAATAGCAGTAGGCGGAACTACCTTTGGTATCCTGCACAATTGTCTACCCAAAGTAATAATAACACTGTGGGGTCTAGCCTCATACACAACATGTCGCTTCCACAAATATGGCTATCCTAAAATAACACCACAAACTTCAAGGGGAGAAATATCACACAATACCTCGTCTTTGAAGGGCTTGATATCGTAGGGAAGATGACATTGTTGGCTGACACAAAGATCTCTTCCTTTCTTAAGCTAGCCGATGGTGTAGGGATGTTGGTGTAGTGTCATTAGCAATTCCATATTCTTGATGACCTCTACTAAGATCAGGTTCTTTTGATTGTAGCTATCGACAATGAAATGAAGAAGAGCCCCCTTTACCCACATCTGTGAGTGAAAGAGGAATTCCCCTTCCTCTGGTTATTCTGGTTTGATTGGATGGAATTTGGTGGTAGTGACAATGGAACTGAGTTCGACATCGATAATCCACTTCCCTCCTTCTGGATTTGATTCAGAGTCAAAATCTTCCTCGGAATCGAAAGCTTTCAACTCGACCACTAGTGACTTCTTGGAGCAACATTCTTCGGTGTTGTGCCAAGGGATTTTATGGTATTCACACCACTTTCCCGTGTCCTTCTTCAACTTCTTATTACCCTTCTTGTGTTGCGGCTTGGATTGGTTGTCCTGAGAGTGGCCATATTTTCTCTATCCCTTCTTTTGTGGGTTGGGGTTGCCTTTTCCCTACTTTGGATGTGAGGAGTTTTCAAATCCAAACTCTCGCCTCTTCTGCTTAAATTTCTACTCGATCTTGACATCATATCTATAATCCGTACCCAATGATGCGATGTCCAAAAAATCCATTTATGTTTGAATGTATTTATGTAGAAAACTGTGATATTTGAGTATGAGATGTTGTTCAGAGTCTTTGATACCCAATTTGGTGCGCAGGGTATGGAAAATATTGGTGAAATCTGGTACTTCTTGGTCCCTTTCCTAACGCAGGGTGGTCCATCTTGTGTACTGGTCCTCGTATCTTCCAACAATTTAGTATTGTTCTTTAATGGAATCCTTGAAGGAATCCCATGTGGGGGCGACTGCAAATATTGCAGATTCCTCTATGGCCCTTTGCTCAGAGTAAGTATCCCACCAGTCCTTAACACGTGGGACAACCTTGAGGAGTGCAAAAGTAATATTTTCCCTATCAGAAAAATTGTGGACCAAAAAATACCCTTCGAGCAGATTCAACCATTTATCTACAACATCCGCATCCATCAGTCCTTCAAATAATGGAATATCAAAATTTACTTGTACCTTGAAGGGGGTTGCATGGCCTCTTGATGAAGATGTTACTCCCGTGGGTATTCGTCGAAGGATATGTGCAAAGTTGTCCATCATTTTGTTCCTTTGTCGGGAAAGGGATTCCTTGAGCAATAGTTTAAAAGGATCTCCTACTTGATCATATTTCTTCTCGTCCCGCATGAGTTGTGTTTGGGCTCAGCCTGACCAATCTTGCAAAGGCTCGACTAGTTCGAGTCCCAACTTCTTGTACCTAGATCTTATTGGGGACATGCACGGAGAAAAATAAATGAAGAGTAGACTGATCTGATACCACCGATCCAAATTTATGAGTGAAACGAAATAAATAACAAACTGAATACAATAACATAGAGATACAAAGAACAACAACAAATATCCAGCGAAAAAAAACTTCTATTGAATAAATAAAATAGGCCGAAACATTAAAACTACAGAACTAAAAACAACTTGCTCGAATGGTGGTAGTTATCTATGAGAAGAGATGTGGCCACTACATGCATCTGTCTAAGAAGAATGATTACAATGAGGCTCCAAAGGCCTTTTTAACATTACTCATGAATGCCAAAATCCTAGCCATCCAAAAACCTAACCCTAGGAGATGAAACACCAAAAGTTGTGTGGGCCCCGATGGGTAAGTTGGTACCTCAACTTCCCGGGGTCATAACTTTTGCATAGGACCTCCATTTTTGGTGTGTGATAGCCTGTTGGAAAGATCTTTTTGAGAACTACACATTATGCCTTCAAACTGTGACTTCGTCTATAGTTTGACTGTGGCAAGCCAAAAAAACAATGTTTAGGGCCCCAAAACGGCCCTGGAAGTGCATAAAGATGTACTAACATGAAAACCTCCAAAATAAGCCATTTGGATTAGGTGGGCGGCCACCAATCTTCACTTGGAAGCTATGTAGGGATTTAGACAGCCCCAGAAGTGTAGAACTCACAATTACAAAGAATTATAGAAGAACTCACTGAACTAAAAACTATCAAGAGGAGCTAGTTGGAATAGGTGGTTGGTCACCAATATCCACCTAGATCATATAAAGATTGTGATTCTAGATCATAAGGATGATCAATAAAATTTCATCATCAATGGGAAGAAGGATGAGTTTGTAGGAGTTATAGTGATCTATAGTGCCAGGGAAATTTAAATTCATACAAATTGGATAGACTATCCAAATAAAGTTTGGAATAAGTTGAAGACTCTATTCGACAAGATTGATGAAATTCAAATTATCTAGATTGAGAAAGAGTTGATCTCTCTTAATATTCTTTCCTTTGATAGAATTGAAGATTATTTGGCTCGGGTGAAGGAGATATTGTTGAAATTAAGTGAATGTGGAAAGCATTTTCCGAAGAAAGAAAATAATCTTATAAAATGATCTTGATGAATTTGAAGACACCTTATGATGTATTATGTTTGAGATTCTATGCGAGTTGAGCTTCCAAAAAACAATATGGTGAGGATTGCACCTTTGATTATTTCTGTGGATTTATAAATGGGGCACATGAAAATTTGTTTGATGAAGGTAAACTTGAGATTAAGGCACATCTCCTTAAGGGAAAAGGTCAATAGAATGATAGAGAAAGAGGTCTTGGATATAATCATAAGAAAGAAAAGGATTATGTTGACTAGGCTAATAAGAAGAATCATATTGATCATACATCAACTAAGAAATGTAAGAAGAAGAAGACATGTCGATATTATGGAAGGCCAAGACATGTCAAGAAGAATAGCTAGAAGAAGACTAAAGATCTTGAGGAGAAGGTTAAGAATCTTGAAGGTGAGGTGTCAACTAATCACTCAATTGACCTGCCACATAGATTGGTAAGGGAGATAATTATACCTTCTCTATTAGTATTTCTCAAGAATTGCATGTTCACACTTCAAGAAGTAAGTGGATGGATGACTCTGGTTGTACTCATCATATGGATAAGGATGCTTCTCTCTTTTCTCCATTAAGAACTACAAAAGAAGAAATATTTGTTGCAAATGATTATGAAATTACTATTGTTGGTTATGGTATCACTGAATGCCAAAATGGCGTGATCACTATTATGTATCATGCACCAATTTTGAGTGCTAATGTGTTGTATATACCCCAACTAACATATACTAGTAAAAAAGATGAATTATGTCCTGATAGGATTGTTGTGAAGGATACTAGTAGTGATTTTGTTGTGGTTGTTGAGGGTATTCTTAGCCCTAAGGATAGACTGTATAAGTTCTATGATTTCCCTAAGAAATATTCAGGTTTGACCACACTCATAGCTAGGACTGATGGCTAGAAGAAAATTTGGCATCAGTGACTCAGACATCTAAATTTTGAAAGGATGAAATTGTTGATGAAGTTTAATAGGGGTAATGGACTACCTATGGTAGTGCCCCTTAATGGTGTATGTAAAGGGTGTGTGCTTGGAAATCATCATTAGACTGTATTTGAGAAAGAGAAGGCATGGAGAGTAAAGATGCAGCTGAAACTTATCCATATAGTGATATTTGTACAATGAACCAACCATCATTAGTAGGTGCAAGGGATGTTTTGACCTTCACTAATGTTTTTTCTAAGTATACTTTGGTATGTTTCTTGAAGAATAAGGGTTATGTCTTTAAAAAGTTTAAAGAATTTAAGGCATTAGTTGAATAGCAATGTGGTCGATCTATGAAATGTCTAAGATTTGATAATGGAGGAGAATATATAAGCAAGGCATTTGAGAGCTACTTGTCACAACATGGTATCTCTTGGTAGAGGATCTATACCTATACACCTCAGTAGAACAATATTGTTGAGAGGAAGAATAAGACCTTAATCAAAATGGCATGGTGTTTGCGTCAAGATAAAGGTTTTCCATCTAGGTTTTGGGTAGAGGCTGTCTACTAGTCAAAGTTCCTTCTAAACATGATTTTGACCAAATCTGTGTGGGATAGAACTCGTCTTGAGAAATGGAGTGGAAGGAAACCCCTAGTTGGACATATCACAATATTTGGATTCATAGCATGGGATCATGATCCAAATGATTAAAGAAATAATTTAGATCCAAAGAGTCATGCTTGTATTATGATGGGCTATTATGACGAGTCAGAATCCTGTAGGTTGTCAGAGGGGTGTTTTCTTTGATGAGTATATTTCAGATATTTCTCTGTTAAAGTCCTCTTCTAGATTGTTCAACAATGATCCATTTTCTTTGGTGAGAAGTTTTGGATCCACTTGTTATTATACAACATCAACTAGTGTGTCGACTGGCTTGTCCTTTGGACAATCGACCCACATAACATATCTGACTTGTAGTCAACCTTCTACAACAGAGTAAAAAATAAGTATTAAATTTCTTGATTGTTTGAATATGAACTCTCATCGTGAATTTAATATAGGAATTCTTTCTACAAGAGACACTTGTCTTCCTCAATGGGCAAGTAAGACAATTAAAGATATTGGTGTTGATGCAAGTAATGTGAATGACTCAAGGAAACTTAGAGGTTAGAAATATCATGGTATTTTTTCTTTGATGACACATGTGCTAGAGGCACATAATTTCTGCAAATATGTAGATGCACATGGTCGATCATAATGGGAGGATTCCATTGTTGAAGAGTACAACTACTTGATGAATAATAGAGCTTTGGATTTACTTCCTCGATTGTAAGGAAAGATTGTGGTTAAATGTCAATGGGTCCACAAGAAGAATTTTACATCTAAAGGTGACGTTGAGAGGCACAAGGCTTGATTGGTAGAAAAATTATTTTCTCAACAAGAAGGTACCATTTACATTGAGGCTTTTTCCCCTATTGCAAACATGAACTCTGTCTAATTGATTATTTCACTTGTTGCTTGTTTTGGATGGGAAGTACATCAAATGGATGTTAAGAGTTGTTTGTTACATAGTGGTCCCAATAAGGAGATTTATTTGGAGCAACCTCTAGAATTTCATAGGAATGACAATATTGTGTGTCAATTGAAGAAATCATTATATGGTTTGAAACAAACCCCAAAACATGGTATTAGAAGATCGATTAATTTTTTCTCAATTATAGCTTCAAACAATATAAATTTGATCATAATATTTATGTTTTATATGTAAATAATAATGATACTTTAATTTTTGCACTATGACGATTTAATAAATGTTGATCTAATTTTGAATATCTAGGATGAAATGCTCAACACTTAGATATAAAAATTTATCTTTGATTACTTTAATTACAACATGATGGCTGATGACTTGAAGTCATATATATATATATATATATATATATTAACCAAAAGAAAATTTTTGCTTCGTATTAAATTTGGAGTTATCCAAAAAGATACAAGATTGTGTCCAATCAATGATTGCGCCAAGCACATCATAGAAACCAAAAGAAAACCCCTATCGAAAAAGAAGAAGGATCCAACTATGCAGAAAACTGGCTGCGAACAAATCAGACCGTCGCAGAGAAGAGAAAATAGTGATCAACAAAAGACAAAAAAACATCAGACAATAGGCTAGAAAAGAAGAATGCGATGAGGAAGGCTCTCAAGTCCACCTATCCAGTATTGATAGGACAAGATACCCGAGGGATCCATAAAATCTTTTTTGTATAGAAAATCAGCCTCCAAAATTTTCTCCCTGTATAAATGAGAGAATCTGATCTGAGTGAAGGTCTGAATGAGATCAATAATTCTATCCTTCCAACGTTCCAAAGCCACAACTTGTGCGAGAATGCCTGATTCTCACAGGCTGCATCATAGCTAGGTCGCGATGAGTTCATAGTCTTCTCTATAGGCAGGGTGCGAGAATGATTACATGTGGGAAAAATGAGTGTTTTCTCGAATCTTCTAGAAGGAGAAACTTCCATGGTGAGGTGGCATCTGAATGGTTTGGATCTTACTCACTCTCATGATTTAGTGGGATCATCCTAACCTCCTCACCTTATCCTCTTCAACTTATAAAAGGAGAGGAGCTCTCATGTAGAGGGGCTAAGTTGGATTTGGCTTGGAATTATTAGCTTGGGTGGAGTGTCTTTGAGTTTTGCCTTTGTCAAGATAGATTGTGAATATTATCAGATCTGTGCTCTCAGAATTCTTGGAATGGAAGTGTGTGGGGAACAAAGGACAATTGGAAGGGATCTTACGACATCAAGGCCATGATTGTAATCTCTCTTTCACATTTAATATGATACAGTAATATGATTCTTTCCTATAAAGCTTGTTGTTTTTTATTGTATGATTCCTTGATCACATACATAGGTTTATATTGAGTTTATGCTATTACTATCACTTTGGTTGGTTGTGTTCTTTTGTAGGATCATCATTGTATGAGTGTTGGAACAGAGCTAGGATGGCGATGGCGAGAGGAAGTGGCATTTAAATGGTATGTCACCCATCCCTCTTTAGTTAGTAAATTCAATATTTAAAACTTAAGGAAAGCGTCATGTTCTGGTGTGTTTTGTTCTAGATCTAGGTGG
>SNQJ01S0013920.1:9910-66627 GCA_010110895.2 Picea sitchensis
ATTATTTATATAACTATTTTCTAGTATGGAGATTGGTTTCAATCTATCATCCTATTAACAACATGAATAAATTGAAGGTTCATATACAACATAAATTGAAAAATATCGTATCACTTTTTTTTCATAAACTTTGTATAGATAACCTTAGCCATGTTAGCCATGTTATAGAGTAATGGCTAACATTTCGAAGAATTCTTAATTATTATCTACAAGTCATGTAAGAAGGTGGCAAACTCATTGATGTAATGTGAGTATTTATAAGGTAATTATAAAACTTTGCTTATTTAAATTGTATAGTTTTTTAATATTAAAGAATATATTGATTAGTTTTAAGAGTTGGTTTAATTGGTTAGTGTCATTATTACTAATTATTGTTGGTAATTCAATGTGTTGTGCAAGTTTTTGGTTTAGTTCAATGTGTTAGGTGCACTAAGTTTATAGTGTTTGATTTACAATAGGTGTCATCTTTGGAATAAGGGGAAGTGTCCAAAAGTTTTTTGGGAAGTTATTAGTCCCTGTCGAAGGCGTAGAGGGACTATAGCGATGGATAATTCGTTGGCTTCATATTAATATGTCCTTTGACTATAATTTTTTGCATAATCTCTATTGTTCGAACTAGAGAACTAAAAACATTATTTTTTATATAATAAAAAAAACCTTATATGTCATCATCTCATTGGAGAATAGATTTGAAGTCTTATTGCCACCTTCGTTATTCCCAATGTTTTAAATGTTTAGATATCCAAATTTTTGAGTATTGATGCTCTTTTTTAATTTTTTAATTTTTATTGACCTATTTACATACCGAAAGTTTTGAGCATCGACGCTCTTTTTTAATTTTTTTATTATTTCTATTTTTATTGAAATGTTTACCTACCAAAAATTTGGAGCATTGACACTCTTTTTGAGGTACTTGAATAGGCCTAACAGCTTAAATGTTTACATAGCACGAGGCCCTTAAACATGCCTGACAGCCTTAAATGTTTACTTAAATAGGCATGTCACAATACATTTTTCCTCGATTTTTTCCATACAATGTTGTAGTGAATTTGGACAATATTGTTGTCCACCGCCACTCGCATAGCCATCATATGTTTCATATTTCTTCTATGCTTGGAATGCAATTTAGTCATCATTGAAGATACATATATTCTTTATTGGTTCACTGGTTGATGCTCATTTGTTGGTTTGTTGGTTCGTCAGTTGTTGGTTGTTGTTGTTTGGTTCAACTTTGCAAGGTTGAGGTCATGCACCTGCAATTGGACCTGTTGGTGCTTTGTCATTGGTTTGTTGCTTGTTGCTTGTTGCTTGCTTTTGTTTGCTTCAACTTTGCAAGGTTGGGGTCTTGCACCCGCAGTTGGAGTTGTTTTTTCACTTTCCAGGGTTCAAGTCCTGCACCCGCAATTGGACCTACGATTCTGTCGTTTATCATTGGCAAGTAAGTTTCAATACCATAGTTTCATTCATATTCGTTGTTTGTTGTTTACTGTTTACAATTTTCAAGTAAGAATGTTTAAGTATTTCCACTCACATGGTCATCATATGTTTCATATTTCTTCTATGCTTGGAATGCAATTTAGTCATCATTATATGGGTTCATTGGTTGTTTCTTGTTCGTTGGTTCGTTGGTTTTTGTGTCTTGTTGTTTGGTTCAATTTTGCAGGGTTGAGGTCATGCACCTGCAGTTGGACATGTTTGTGCTTGCTCAATAGTTTGTTGCTTGCTGCTTTCTTTTGTTTACTTCAACTTTGCAAGGTTGGGGTCCTGCACCAGCAGTTGGAGCTGTTTTTTGCACTTTTCAGGATTCAATTCTTGCACCCGCAATTGGGCTTGTGATTCTGTTGTTCATCATTGACGAGTAAGTTTCAATACCATAGTTTCATTTGTATTTGTTGTTTAATGTTTATTGTTTGAAGTTTGCAAGTAAGAATGTTTAAGTATTTATTCATCATTCTTATCCTGCAGACTTTCCATAGAGGTTGGCATATCTTTTTCTCCTGCTCTTGAATTTTCCTCCAATTTTTTCCCCAGGCTCTGCACCATGTGCATGCCATTGTCATCTGCACAACTCTGGCTGCCATTTTTTCTAGCATTACAAATCTTGGTCCTTTTTCGTATGTGACAAAGTGGAAATCTAACACCTCAATTGAATAAGTAATTATTTAGCCTTCGCACCTTGCCCTCGATGATATTCCCAGCTTGCCCGGGAATGAGTACCTACCTATCCCATAAGGGAATCGAACCCGTGTCTTTCACATGAAAAAGATGATGTCAAGCTTGTTGCCTTTGCATGATGTTCTTGCAGAAGAAAATTGCAGGTAGGTGTAGAAGGGTTAGGTATGATACAACGGTAACTAAGTTGCAACAAAATTGCACACCATCATCAGGCATTATCCATCTTTATCGGTGACATATTTCAGTAAGTTATAAAGAAAAAAGTTCCAGGACCTGGGATGCAAATCCTCAATATTTTTAGGACCTGTTATTGCACTTTGCAAGGTTGAAAACATGCACTCGCAATTGGACCTATGATTTTGTCGTTCATCATTGACGAGTAAGTTTCAATACCACAGTTTCATTCGTATTCGTTATTTACTGTTTACTATTTACAGTTTGCAAATAAGAATGTTTAGGTATTTATTCATCACTCCTATGCTGCAGACTTTCCATAGATGTTGGCATATCTTTCCCTCCCTCTCTTAAATTTTGCTCCAATTTTTTCTCCAAACTCTGAACCATATGTATGCCAATGTTGTGTGCACAACTCTGGCTGTCATTTTCTCTAGCATTACAAATCTTGGTCCTTTACCTTATGTGACGAAGTGGAGATCTAACGCTTAAATTGAATAAGGAAATTCTTTAGCCTTCCCACCATGCCCTCGATGATATTCCAACCTTGCCCGGGAATGAGTACATACATGCCTTTGCAAAATGTTCTTGTAGAAGAAAAAGATGTTGAGATGGTGCTAGCAAGAGTAACTTTCCGTGGATTGCAAATTGCAATATTCAATATCTATGTCGCTCTACGTGCAACATTGCCAACATAATGAATGTTTTTTCAAATGCAGCACACCATTTACATATGAACGAAACCATTATCATTCTAGGAGACTTCAGTGTTGACATGCTACAAAATAGTGCCATAACAAAAGAATTGAAAAACTACATGTGCAATTACAATCTCTGCTTTCTTTTGGTTAAGATAAAGCATGTACAAAACGCACTTATTGACCATGTATGGTCAAATGTGCCCATATCACAATACACCCTCTCTATCTTATACACATATTGGTCTAACCATGATACAATTTGTCTTCTACTTGAATTATGAAATATACATCAAACATATTACAAAACCATATTTCCATGTTTCAAAGCATATCTGGATACTTTGCTGCACAAAACCAAATCATTAAGCTAGGCTCATCCAACTTGTTAATACTTTATGGCTTGTAATATATTTTGTCCAGGAAAAATTCTATATAACAACAACCATGGATCAAGAAAAACAAAGGTTCATGCTTCTAACTCTATCTTGTATTCTATTCCTTTGATTCTCATTTACTGTATGTACACATTACTTGTTTTCCCTTGCATACCAACTTACATTCATGTTCATTGTATTTTGTGTGTTCCCACATTGAAACAAACAGAATAACTGAAGAAGACGATGAACTCTTAACCACAAATGTATAAGAGGATATATAAAGGTGCATGCTTCTACTCTTATTTCATATTCCATTGTTTTGTATTTCATTTATTGTTTGTATATTTATTCTACTGCTTTGCATAATTATTCTACTGCTTTGCACCTAATTTATTGTATGTAGATACTACATATATTCCTACATAATAACTTATCTTCATGTCAACCATATTTTATGTGCTGCTACATTGAAATAAGTATAACTGTATTTATTTTTTTACATGTCTTGCATTCCCACATTGAAACAAACAGAATAACTGGAGAAGAAGATGGACTCTTAACCACAAATGTAGAAGAGGAGATACAAAGGTGCATGCTTCTACTCTTATTTCATATTCCATTGTTTTGTATTTCATTTATTGTCTATATATTTATTCTACTACTTTGCATATTTATTCTACTGCTTTGCACCTAATTTATTGTATGTAGATACTACATATCTTCCTACATAATAACTTATCTTCATGTCAACTGTATTTTTTGCGCTGCTACATTGAAATAAATAGCACTGTATTTATTTTTTTATGTCTTTCTACATACAAACTTACCTTCATGTCCATTGTATTTTCTGCATTGCAACATTGAAAGAAACAAATTAGTTGGACAAGAGGATGAAATCTTATATGCCACAGCTGAGGAAGCTGAAGTACAATCTTCGAAGAGGTATACCAATAGTGATAGTAAATCAAACACACAAAACGAGTAGGTGGATAAAATATTGGACTAGGAAACGATGATTTGGCAACAATGGGCCTTTGTTGAGACTTTTTTCTTCTGAAAATTGCCTTCCCCTTTTCTATTTTCTCACTCTCTATTATCCCTTCTATTTGCCTCTTCTATACTTAACCGAATTCCTCTTTCTTTTTCCCCTCTACTTTCCCTTTCTGGTTATTTTACTTAGTCATTTTTCTAAAAATGTCTAGGTGCACGGGTTGGCAGACTCACGGGTTCACATTTCTACTCATGCTTCTATATCACGAGTCTAACCGACCGCTTCCTCATTCCATACTTAGCCACTTTTTCAATCGTGGGTTCCCGACTGGCGGGCTCAAAATTGCGCTTCTATTGTTCAGTGTCCTACAAACAACACCCGAAGTTCCACGATATACAAATTAACAGCCGAACTCTTGGACTGGCAGGCCCAAGATTGCGCTTCTATTGTTCTGTGACCTACAAATAGCTCCTGGAGTTCCGCAATATACATATTGACCGTCAGACTCCCCCATTATGCCTTGTTTTGTGTTACACATTTTTCCACTCAAAATTTCCGAGACATACAATTTGACCATCGGGTCCTCACGTTTCCTAAGTATTCCTTGACACCTTATTTCATACTCCATCCACTTCGAGCCTGTATGTGACATCCAAAACAATTATGAACAATATACAATGCATATGCTTATTTAGTTGTTCTAATGTTCATGTGCACATGCTTGCATCAGAAAAAGTTGGACGAGTGACATGGGCATGAGTAGTCAATCATCGCAAACATCAATAGAATGACAAGGACAAAGGTAAAGATTCATACATTGTGCTCTTGCTATGTTTACCAAACAAATATCCTGAGTTATTTATTCATCTATGCCATGATAAATATGTTGATGTCATCTGCAACACATACTTTGCAATTCACAAGAAGTATCAACGAGCGTAAGTGAAATGCCCAACATAGTGCAAGCTCCGCAAACTAAGAGGTATGGTTACAAAACTGTGACTTGCATACTCCATCCAAATTGTGCATCTACTTGTACATTTATGACAAAAAAAATGATACAGACTGCCATTCACATTACTTTTTATGTTCAATAAATGTCACCGAGTCTAAACTTATAACACCCAATATAGTATCGATAGAAGGCTTGAACAACCGCTGAACTGGAAAAGTGTTCGTCGGGGACATAATGGTCCTGTATAACACTTACTTAGACAAGACAAACAAAACTAGATGCATTGTGCATGCTGACATGATAGACAACAAAGCCATGGTAACAATCACACTAATTATCCCTATAAAACTTGTCCAGAAACATGTAGAAAATATCTTGCCACGCAATAGGATATCCATTACAAATTTTAATATATTGTCGAAAACAATATATGACCATGGTGATTGTGATCAGATTATATCGCTCAACGAAACAAGTATTGTGGAAAAAGTTCCCACAGTTTATTCAGAATATCGTTTCTTACTGGACACAAAAATCAGCCAACTTGCACAGAGCAACGACATTTACCAAATCGAAACCATTGGTGCAGTTGTCACACTCGCGAGAAAAGTTGGCTCGCAACACATTCTCCATATAAAATATGGAGAGTCGGACAACAACAAGGCAATGATACCATTCTCCATATCCAGTTTTGTCCTTTAATTTCACATGCTCATATATCTCAGTTATGTTACACAACTATTACATTGTTCCATGTTGCAACTACAATTGTTCGACACCTATTCAAATTTATTTTCCTCAATGGAACAACAATTGCATAAAAGGGAAATTTCCACTTATGCTCTTCAAAAATATAACAAAGAAAAGAGATGTTAAAGAAAGGATCTTTCGCACAACCCAAGAAACATTTGTAACAGAATTGCGAACAGACATAGTACAGGATCTCAAGAAACTAACTAGCTCGACAACTGTTGTGCGTATATATATACAATTCCATCCACACTTTGCTCATAAAAATTTCCTTGAACAATTTTGTGCAGCTTTTTTACTGTGCACTTGTATATTATATTGTTCAATATATTAACTACTATGCTCACGTGCACAGGTTGAGGGTGTTTTGGTTGCAGCAAATGCGTACTCGACCCCCTTCGAGCATGTATGTGTCAAATGAAATTCTCATGCTTCTGCCTCTGCTTTCATAAATGATGGCACAATTGATTGCCTACGATGCAGTAAAAAATCCCCTTACATATATAGACATTGCCTCAACGCTGCCATCTAAACCCTTAGCAACACAATTCTACATTGTACAATTAGACAACCTATATTACAAGATGTGCTTCCTGGGTTGGCAGAATTTCCATATGAAGTATACCTACAGAAAAAGGCAAACAATGTCTACATGTTACGCGACTTTCGCGTCCATATAAAATTTACATTAAATGAGGACAATTCCATACTGCATATCTGTTGAACCAAAAAAAAAAAAACATATCATGCGTTGACAAGAAATGAAACAATCTCATTTGTATTGGTCCATGCTACCCAATGAGGATATGAATAGAGTTTTGCATTGCCATGGAAAATTGAATTGGAAACACATAAGATTGTTCAGTCCAGGAATGAGAAGCATGAGGACAGACCTCATACAAAGTATCCAACTGTGAATAAATCAGGTCCATCGTTTGAACCATCAAAATGGCTTGCTCCTCTTAACAGAACCATCATGGATTTTCAATAACTTGCAAATTTGGCATTGTTCGAACTCCATTAAGTTAAATGTTGACACTCTTTTCCAGAACTGGTAATGTTAGAACATTGTCAGATCAATGTGATCTTGGTTCATAGTACTATCAGAAGAAAATGTTCATAGTGATCTTGGTTCATAGTAATATAGTAATCGACAAATTTCTTGGTGCCCAATTGGGGATTTGGTTATAGATGGGATACAATGCCCAATCTCCGCTCATTTTTTCATGTCTTGTGTTTGGCAGACTTTTGTTCATGTGCTTTCGTATTGTAGTTCAATGTTCTCATGGGCCCAGTTTTTGAATTATGGTTGGATGATAGATTCGGGATCTTAGTGGTTTTTCTATGATCTTAAAGAATATACAAGACTTACCTTGCCTTTTAATTTAAGCTCTGTGAAGCAAATGTAATATGTAGTTCATTTTAGCACTTTTACTTGATCGATGAAATTACCCAAATTCTTCTTCAGAAATATTTGAAATAAAAGGATATATGCTAGGTGAAGTCCAATGGGACTATGATATCAACCACAGAAATTCAAATTCAAATTCGTCGTTGTTATACTTACGGTGAAGTTGACAGTACAATAATTTTATTTGAACAACCCTCCATTGATTTTTCTACAGCTTTTCGATGTTTCTCTTATGCAAACACATCCCGGAAAGTATAACCATGACTCACTTTCTCTATTCCTTGATTGAAGAGCATGGTCACCTGTCTAATGCACTTCATAGTTACTTTTAAGACCATCAATGGGGATTTGTTCAGACCAATTCCCGCTTCCGAAAATTTCCCTCCCCTTTCTTTTTCCCCTCTACTTTCCCTTTTTGGTTACTTAGTCATTTTTCGGAAAATGTTTAAGTGCGCGGGTTTGCGGATTCACGTGTTCAGATTTCCATTGATGCTTTTATATCACAAGTCCGATCAACTGCTTCCCCATTCCATACTCAACAAATTTTTCGATCAGGGGTTCCCGACCAAGCGGGATCAAGATTGTGCTTCCATTGTTTCGCCCCCTGCAAACAACACCTGGACTTCCCCAATATACAAATTGACAACCAAACTCCCCTTTATTTTTCTCCTCTACTTTCCCTTTCTGGTTACTTAGTCATTTTTCCGAATGTCTCATGCTTTTATATCAGGAGTCCGACCGACCGCTTCCCCATTCCAAATTTGGCTACTTTTTCCATTATCGGTTCCCAAGCAAGCTTGCTCAACATTGCGCTTCCATTGTTTTGTGACCTACAAACAGCACTCGGAGTTCCGCGATATACAAATTGACCATTGAATTCTGCCATCATGCATTGTTCTGTGTTACACATTTTGCATTCAAAATTTCGGAGACATACAATTTGACCATCGGGCCCTCACGTCTCCTGAGTATAACTTGTGACCCTATTTTGAATCCTGACCGACCGCTTTCCATACTTGGCCATTTATTGGAATCTCTTTCGTGGGTCATCGGGTTGGTGGGTTCACGAAATGTTCAATCCTTAATCAATCTTCTCCATCCCTGCCACCTTCTCACTTCTTTCTAGATATGCAATTATTAAGTTTTAATGCTAACAACTCATCATGCAGGAACCGTAAAGATTGTCATTAATGTCTGAAAGGCTCGAGGAGATCTACCATTAATATGAATTAAACCAAGATTTTCGGAGGGTTATATTATCCCTTCTAAGTGTTCATTTCAAGCATCATGGAATCTCTTTCGCGCATCGTCTGGTTGCCGGCTTCACGAAATCTCCAATGCTTGATCGCTCTTCTTCATCCCCGCCACCTTCGCACTTTTTTCTAAGTAGAAAATTATTAAGCTTTAATGGCAACAACTCATTATGAAGGAACCGTAGAAATTGTCATTCATACATGAAAGGCTCGAGGAGATATCCCATTGATACACATTAAACCAAGATTTTTGGAGGGTTATATTATCCCTTCCGAGTGTTCATTTCAAACATCATTTGGAGCAAACAGATGTTCTCGTCAACTTATGGCAGCAACTGGATAGCAGTTTTGTCCATATACAGTAAACACCTTCGGGCACAATGACCAGAACTTCCAGTGGTCCAGGGCATATTCTTACTACTCATCTCCTTCCACCTGGAAGCAATTAAGGAGATGGTCCCTTGGTGCACCGAGAGATATATTTCAAGCCAAATAATTCCAAGGCAACCTCCCCTGCGTTGATGGTCAGTGCAGAGGTTGATGCGGTCGATTTCGAGCTGGAAGAAGATGATCTGATGGACGATGATACGGTAATGGATGATGTCAATGCAGAAGATGTCACCACTCCTACGCCCAAATTGAAATCCACCATAATGGGGGGCACTTCCCATATCAGTGATGGCGATCCTAACAAGACCAAAGGAAGGGGTTTCAGAAAAGAAACCTATGTTGAATGAAATAGCCTCTTTCCAGCTCGAGAGTTTGAGTCTCTCAACTCGGATGGCAGTCCTTTCCCTCAGAGATGTATCTTTTCCTTTCATTTTTAGGGTTTTGGATTGGATTTGGATTTGTCCCTAGTGCAGGTTGTGTCCTTGAAGTCTTTCACTGTAAGGAGATGGTCTCTTGGTGCGTCGAGAGATATATTTCAAGCCAAATAAGTATTCAATTGTGGGACCACTTACCTATTCTCTGGAGATACAATTAATATCATAGGGGCTGAGGACCAGAACTCACAGTGGTACAACGCATATTCCTACTACTCATCTCCTTTCGCCCAGAACGAAGTAATTTGGACCTCTGGAATTGCTCATGTAGGTTGTGTCCCTGAAGTATTTTCCTATAAGGAGGTGGTCTCTTGGTCCCCTTCCACCCAGAACGAAGTAATTTGGACCTATGGAATTTCTCGTGCAAGATGTGCCCTGAAGTCTTTGACTGTAAGGAGGTGGTCTCTTGGTGCGCCGAGAGACCAATTTCAAGACAAAGAATTATTCCACTGTTGAACCACTCTCTTGTTTCTTTGTCACCATAGGTCTTCCGAAAGATGTTGAGATTGTGGCAACCAACATTGATCTTCAGAGGAGAAGACTGCAAGGAGTTCCTAAAAAATCATGATAATCAGTTTTGTATGCATGTTCAAGAGCTTGTCGATGCCTCCTGCATGTTGTCACACTAGATGAACAACACAGAATTGTATGCATTTTTTTTTGTAACTCCTCTACCTGTATTTATGAAAAGTATGTTCAATGCTTTGATTTAAAGAACTCAATCCAATGTCTATGGATAAATATATATTACCCATTATTTTTCTTATAGATTTACTATTAAAAAATTGCCTTGGAATCTTGGTTGGTGCTTCTTTGCTGGATTTAACATCTCTTCTCATTTGCATGGTTCGATAGTCTCATAATTCTTAAATATTGTATTGACTCAAGTAATTTGATCAAATATGAAGCATTGAACAATTATATGACAATGCATTGTGTCGATCACATGAGGCTTATGTGGAAACATAAATGAATTTCACACAGTTTCAAACCAACATTCAATTCTATTTGTAATGTAGATAGAACATAGAAACACTAATTCATGATGCGGGAGTTGGGGCCCCGCCCAAGAAGTTTCGTTCTCAACTCAACCTTGTTGAGTGAACGATCTCTTATTTCCCTCTCACTTCCTTGATTCCTTCACTCCAAAAGGAAACATATTATTGGTTTTCCATCCCCTGGCCTCTATTTTAGCACTTTTACTTTATTAATGAAATTACCAAATTTCTTCTTCGCAAATAATTTGAAAAAAAAATGATATATGCTAGTTGAAGTCAAATGGGGCTATGATATCAACCACGATATTAAAATTCAAGTTCGTCGTTGTTATACTTACGGTCAAGTTGACAATACAATAAGTTTATTTCTAGATATGCAATTATTAAGCTTTAATTGTAACAACTTGTTGACGATTGAAAACTTCAACGTAATTACACCTGCAAAGTGTTGCTAAAGCCTATTATTATATGAAAATAAATAATACTAGTAGGTGGGACGCCCTTGAACTATTGAAGATCAGATCTGTTCATTTTCTATGTTATGATGATGTGCTACAAGGTTTTACATGGTTGATGGGATATTGTTTTCGTTGGTATGAGTTGAGCTTTTGATATGTTGTTCCTTCATGTTACTATAGCCTGCTACTCATTAATGGTATTTATTCTTCTCATACCTACACAACAAACATGTTAGTGAAAATTGTATGAAAGGTAGTTTTGAGAAGGGAAAAGTAATATAACAAATGAAAAAGGGACCTAGTTTTGCAATACTACATGCATGAAAATGAAACGTTGGTAGCGCACTTGGCAAGTGGTATTGTAAATGGTTATGCAATGGTTGAATTATATGGGATTTGAATTATGTTATGGAATATGTTGATCACGCTACAAGCTTTTAATATGGTGATAGTCTCGATACATGTTGATTAATTGTGTTAATGGCGAATTGTTGGCATGTATTGTTTGAGTTAATGAAGTAGGGGTGTAGGCGACATGCATTTAATGCACGTCACCTTTACCTTTCCCGTTGGCCGCCACCCTAGTCGGACTATTGTTCAATCTTGCTGGAGTGTTCACGCTCTGGAATTTTAGCAAGGTGAAACCGCTCAGCCACCTCTCGTCTTAAGGATTTCGATTAACGGGTATGTCCTTTTTTTGGCCATTCTTTACTTCACTCTGGTTATGAAATGATTGTTGGCTCAGATGTATGGGTTTGTGTTTTTCCTGAGTGTTGCAACTATATGAAATTTTGGTTCTTGAATGGAAAATGGATGGTTCTTCGTGCAATATTTTTGAGGTTGTAGAAGTTATCGGTTTTCCTAGTTATAGCTCTTTGTTACTACTACTGGCTTAGTTGGAGGTTTTTGTCGTTGGGTTGCTTGGCTGACTGTCCCCACGCATGTGCATCACTTGTCCAGTCTCTTGTTTTTATGGGTTTAATGGCTGAACGCATTCTTCATCACTGCATTCTGTTCATTTGGGAAATGGTTGATTTCCTCACTAGAAGCCACAAAATGGTCTCCCCTGTTCTTACACTGCCTTGTCATCACCTCAGTGTTCGGGTTGTTTTAAGAACCACAAGGGTTACACCCTGTGCACATTAAGCACCACTATCGATCGGGTTGGATCATCGTTCCTCTGTGGTAGCCCTCTTGTCTCGGACTTGTCATATATCCGCGAATAATTTGTGGTTCCCTCTTGTATGCACTGTTGGTATCGGGGTTTGTCACCATTAAAGGAAGTTAGCTCTAGCTTTCATGTGCTAGTCACAGTGTGAACCTTTAACTCTAAAATTTCGAGGGTTGACATGGAACACCAACCTGGCCTGTAGGGTTTACCACTTGTGTGTTGGATGGTTGTACATTGTTGATTATTTTGAGTACAGACCCGTCCAGATTGGTTATGTGACAGTTTTGTTGGTATGGCATTTAGTTATTGCCTCTGTGTTATAGCGATAAACCTTACATTTCCAATGGCACTCCTAAAGTTCACAGTCACCAGACTTATGTCAAATAACTCAGTGGTGTTAATGGAAGGACCTCTGCCTTGATTCGATTTGATGTGTGGGCATGCATAGCCACCACAACTTGTTCAGTTGATTGATTTCCTACCACAGTGGAAAATTGTTGGTTGTTATACAGTCACTATTATTTGTGCTTATGATGATTTGGATGATGACTGGCATTGGTTACAAGTGCTTGGTGTTGTTCACACATGTCGCGTTCTGTGTATGGTGTTTTGCAAAGTAAAATAATGGGCATGGTAACAATGGTTTTCTTTGGGGTCGAATGACTACTGAATTGGGTAACTATAGAAAGTATGTTCCCTGCATCTTTGTGCTTGTTGGTTGTATGGACTTGAGTGTGCATGGCATAGTTGATCACGGGTGACTAAATCCAAGCAATCTTATAGCTTAGCACGATATGTTGAGTTATCATCATGGATGTGTGTTTGTTGTGTCAAGTGGAAATGTTGCACCAAGGAGTTTTGTTAGTTGCAAACTGTGTGTAGTATGGATAGCTTGGTTTTATACTCAGGGATACCCACAGATTTTTAAGCATGTTAATTGACCATTGGTTAAGGCATATGTATTATTGATAACATTCGTGTTGGATAGGTGGCCCAGTTTTTAAGTCATATTGAATTTTTTTTATGGAAGAACTACATTGCCTGGGCAAATTACTCTTGCATAGATGGTGTCTAATTGGTGGATGTTATTTATATGATTAATTATCATTTCAGGCGTGGAAGTTTGGTCTTAATTATTGTAGTTACTGCATATATGTGTGAACGAATATCATCGCAATTTTGATGGGCTCTATTGCAATAATAATGACTTCAGTGTTATTTTGAAAACATGACTTTGAGTAGAGTTGTGGATTGAAGAAATACACCGCAGTAGTTATGTTGATGATGACAGATTGGAAATGGCTATTGTTCGTTAATTGTTATGAAATGCAGAGTGTGTAGATGAAGGGAACAGAGCCTCTTACAAATCGTATGGAAAACTTATTGTTTTGTAATGGCACAGTGTTGGATATTTGATTAATGAACAGAAAACTAGTTAAATGCACGGGAATTACTATTTGGTCAAATGATTGTTGGTTGATGCATCTTTTCTTATTGCAAAATGTTTGATGGGTCGCTTGATTAATTTCATGAACAGTAAACGCTATCTTCCCTTTCCATTGTCTCACTTTCATCTAATTACAAACCCTTCACATATACATATTCATTGTTTACACTCCTTGTTCTGATATTGATTACATCCAAGAGAATTTATGTGTTAAATGGATGAAAGTGGCAATGTCTTGGGTGGATTGCAGTGAGGTTTTATTGGTTTGCTTTATATTTGATTGTTGTAGTCATTGAGCAGTGACCATTTCTTCTCCCCTTTCATTATATCATATTTTTTCTCAATACAAACCCCTCACATATCCCAGAACATGGTTTCACCCCCCTTCTCGTTGATTAACATTAAAACAATTTGTATGGATTGGATTGAATGAGCCTAATACATTCTGATCCAAATCTATTTCGTATTTTTAAGAGTTTTCATGCATGGTTATTTACAAGACTATTTGCTAATCGATTACACATGCAGGATGAGTTTTTTTAGTCGAGGAATCCATGGCCGAGGAAATAGAGGCAGAGGTAACTGGAACCGAGGCCCAAGAAGGCCCAGGTTGTCTATACATTTTGACGTTGATTCAGAAGAGCTTGGCCAAATGTTTCATGCAGGATTCTTTGATTGGATTGGGCATGGAATAGTCAGACCTAGGCCTAAAAGGCCTCCTTTCCAAGCCCCGTAAGCCCCTGCTATCCATGTACCAACTCATGTCCCCTTACAACCTGAGGTCCCTAAAAATGATGGATGGCATGAGATTGTCCACTCAATAGTCTCCCAACATAATGGCTAGCCCAACTTGACTTTGCCTACTACTCCACCTTTGAACCCCATTGTCCAAGATGCCCCTAACCACTCGCCAGTGCAATCCTCCCATGCTAGCAAATTATTGAAGCCTGAATCCCACCATACATTTGATAAAGGAAAAGCCATTGCTACCCCTTCCTCACCCTCCAATGACTCTAATAAATCTGTGTCTTCCCGGATGCATTTGAGTGATGATTGTTCCCACGTGATTAGTGAGATAAATCCTAAAGGCTCTGCCCAGCCTTAGGAAAATTCAAGAAAATCAACAGGTGACAGCAGCAACCAAGGAAGGGTTGCATCATAGACTGGGAAATATGACTTTTGAGTTTTATGTTATCTATTGTTTTATGACAGTTGACTTCATGGATTTTGGGACAACATGTTTTATTTTGGATATATGAGTATTATTTCGAAATAACTTCAAATTTCATGAGCTAAAATTGTCAAAATTAAATATGTTGATGGGAGACACAAGGAGGTGTGTTTGCTTAACTAATGGTTTTGTTATAATTGTTATGATTGTTATGAACTAAAGGGAGTCACAAGGGATCCCACCTACTAGTTATTATTTATTTATGACCCTTATTATGAGTATTACTTTTCCTCCTAACTAAAGTTAGTTGAGTCTTTAATTATCTTAACTAATGAGTTGGTTCAACTACTTGAACCAATTCTAATTTGTTAAAAGCAAAATGAAAGGGCGGAACAAGAGGAGGATATAAGCAGAAGGATGCTAAGGTTTTCTCTTTGAGTTTATGTTGAGATAGTTCAGTTTTCATTCATTCATATATTCATCATAGCCTAATTATCTTTTTTGATAGCAGGGTCTTATTGTAGACAACAATATTCAGGCCTGAATCAAATCATTCAGACACTTGTTTTTTAGAGGTGTTGATCTATCTTTGATAGTCTGTGTAGATTTGTTTGTTTGTGAATTAATTTTCATGACTGATAAAGGCTAGTGTGCAGAGTCAAGTGAGCAACAATCTGTGGCAAGTTGATCCATCTTTTAGAGTTCAGTTTTGGTTTTTTGTCGAAGGTCCTTTTGTATGTTCCATTGGGGATGTCTAAGTTTGACTTTGGTCCAAGATTTTTGTATGAGATTTTGTAAAGAAAATGACTCTTTGGTGAATTAGAATGAAATAAAGGATTGCTTCTTGATTATCATCTTGGTGTCTTTACTTCTGTTCTTACAGTTATTTCAGTAACTGTTATGTTCGGAAAATTACATAAAAAGTGAATTTCCAACAAGCTTTTTTGTTGATAAAAGAATAGCCTAAGCACTCGTAATTAATACTTGTGAGTTAGGATATTATTTTTGTTGGCTATAAACATAGGGTGATATTCCCGCCTACTTTTCTTTAGCCAAGTAAAGTCTGAAAATACTTGAGTGAGATCAATTCATATCTTTTCCTCAACATTTATTTGGCGACCATACTAGGGAGATCTTTGATATCTCTTTGGTGAATTTTTATACTCGATTTTCATCGATACATCTTTCTTTTTCTGATTTTGATTCTTTGATTGTTTTGCTATTAATGATTGTTCCTATTGCAAGGCAACCCAATCTTGAGCCCGGTCTCCAAGACCAGACCAACATTGCTTTGAACCTGTTTCATACTAATTTAGACATTGCTAGGACCCGTGTTGAGCTTAGTCGTTATTGGGCAGCAATTGAACGAGATATTATTGTTCAAGAACAATTGGAAGATAGACGTAGGCAGCCTAGAAATCAGCAGTAAACTTTTGTTCCTTTTGTTTTGGCCTTTCTTTCATGTCCTTCGATTCTCATGCGTCTAGAAGAAGAAGAGGCTTGTCACCAAAAACCAATCCTATTGTTGAAATAGGAAGGAGAAACGTCGTGTTATCTACCCAACAAAGTGCTCTAAGGAGAACTGTATCTTATTCATCCAGCTCGTCTTTCTTTCCCTCATCTATCATCCACAAGATGGCATCTAGTGGTGGCTCTCGTGGCACTGTAAGTGCTCCATCTTCCCAATATTCATTGTCATCAGTGATTGGTAGCTTGTACAACCACCATATCCATGTCCAATCTACTACAAACCCCACCAAAGTCATTAAAAAGTATGGGATTTTTTAGTTCGAAGAAGATGCCACAACCACACTATGGCATGTGTCCTCTCCTCTTAACCTAGCACCTACTACTCGCCCACTTTTGAAGTTTAAAGAGCATTTGCCTAACTTTTCAGGAAATAACACTGTCAGTACCAATGAACACCTAATGGAATTTTCTAATGCTTGTCATAACATAGGGGCCAACAACAATGACACCTGCATGCACTTGTTTGTCAATTCCTTGGAAGGGAAGGCTACAGCTGATTTCTTTGACCTTCCTCCTAATATTCTGTTTACTTTGGAGGAGTTAATCTATTGGTTTCGATCCACTTATGGGAAATCCAAAATCCCTGCCGAGAAGTTAAGGGAATACAATAACATCACTTACAAATATGGTGAGACCATTGGGTCTTTCAAGTTGCGATTCACCAAGTTGTATAATAAAATAGCCAAACTTATCCACCCTTAGAACCAAGCCACTTCCATGCATTACTACAATGCATTGCCCTCCCCCTACTGTCATAGGTTTGAGTAAAAGGCCATTGATAATCTCGGTTCTGCCTTGCACACTTGCTCAAAGTATGAGGAACAACTTGAACAAACTAGTCTACCCCAGGGAGAATCAGTTAGACAGATAGGTATGTCCGCTCTCTTACAGCTAGTACAAGATATGAAAAATTGTATGATAGATTTTGAGCGGAAGGGTAGTGTATCCCCTCTCAGTCCTGGAGCATCATCCTCTTCGGCACCCCCTTTTAGAAATCCGGTTGAAAACAATTTTCAGCCTAAGGCTATCTTGCCTTGGAGTTGGTGTAACTTTTGCGAGGTGCACCATGAAGAAAACACGTGTGAGGTAAAGAAGAGTGTCAGAGATAATATCTTTGGTAAAATACCAGAAGCTACTATTGTTGTTCTATACTTTGTAGAGTCAAAGGATGTCATGGTTATCAATACTAGAAACAAAGCCTATGCTCCCAAGATAAAATTTGACCCTCCCCGCAATTCTCCTAGCCTAAGCTCATCTTCAACCGTTGATACGCCCCAGGTTCTTAAAATTCCTGAGAGTCAAAGAATCACTCCTCCTCCCCCTTCTTCCAAATACAATATCTTGAATCAATTGGCCAACATCAAAGTAGATGCAACCCTCCTAGACATGGTTTTCATCCCTGAACAACAGATGCATATGAAAAAATTCATGGAAGGAAAAGCTTCCGTTGTAGCCAATCTTTCTGAAGAGGTAGATGAAGAGGATTCTTCTGTAAATAAAGTAGGTGTGCATAACTTTAGATACCCTATAAAAACCCCCCCTTTTTATATTTTTGTAAATATCATGGATAAGATTTCCCACTATTGCCTCATTGATGGTGGTTGAGGCCCAAGTTTCATGTCAAATATTATTATGGAATAACTAGGCTTGTCTTGTACAAACGAAAATGCCAAAATCATGCTCTCCTATAATAGTCTACAACAAATAACCATAGGTGAGATTAAGGACCTAACCTTGGTTTTATGCTCTCACCCTGAGATAAGGACAACCCTCAGCATTCAGGTGATTGATATGCCTGTGAGAAATTATTCAATTATCTTAGGGAGAGATTGGCAAGCCCTAACAGGTGGATACCTCTCCCTCGACAGGACACATTTATCCGTTCCTCAGAATGGTAAGAATATCATAGTCCTTAGAGAGGGAAGAATTTCACCCTACATAGAGAGTGTTCCACAATCTAGAGTAAACTATATTGAGGAAGACCTAGGAGTGTATTCCATATTCGCCGAGGAAGATAACATTCCTTTGGGAAAAAATGATTTAGATGATGATATATGGCATATGCACTTTGATGGTTCATGCTCTAGTGAAGGTAATGGGGCTGGCATTATCTTGGTTTCTCCTGCAGGGAAAATTCATAATGTGTCATACAGGTTGGAGTTTGCTTGTTCAAACAATGCCGCTGAATTCGAAGCTTTGTTGTTAGGCATTGAGAATGCCCTTAATCTTGGTTCTGGTCACCTTTCAGTTTTCAAAAACTCTGAGCTTGTTGTGAACCTGATATGTAAGACTTGCTCTCATAACAACGAGCAAATGGAACAATATTCCCAAACTATTTGGACTCTTGTCTTGAACCTTCTATATTTCAACATCACTCATGTTAAGAAGGAGTTGAATCCAATAGCTAATCAATTAGTTGTCTTTGCAGCCTCACCTACTCAGCAACTCTTGCCTTGCTGGCTTGATTGTGCTTTTCAATCTCTAGATCGTTCATATAATCTTGACCATGTGGGATCTCGGAAGGCCCTCCCTGGAGATGAGAGAAATTGTGATATCATCCAAGATGAACCTCTTAAGCCCGAGGAAGTTATATCCACAAAAAATAACAGGATTCTTGATGGCTTGACTTCTCTTGAGAGTTCATTTTCATTGAGTGTTAGAGGTGACAAAGAAAAACAAAAGGAAGAGGAATTACAACGAAAGATGGTTAAAACCATCTATACGAGCATTAGGACACCTAGATCTTCAGTGAACGTTAAGAGAAATATCCAGGGTTCTAATAAAGAAAGGATGAGGTCCATCGAGTTGCTTGGTGGATTTCAAAATGTTTTTGCTTCGTTTAATATGGATCTTTGTGGTTTTGATCCAGGTCTTGTTCAGCGTACTATGAAACCGGCTAGGAAAAAACAAGGACTTGTTAATTCTACACTGAAATCAACCTTTCAAGAGGAGTTAAGAGATTTCTTAAGGCCTGAAATGTTTTTTCTAGTCCACTCTAGATGGGTTTCCAGTTGGGAACCTGCTTCGAAGACCACTAATAATATTAGAACCTGTGTTAGTCTTCGAACTTTCAGACAAGCAATTATGAGAAACCCTTTCCCTCCTCTCAAAATGGAAATGTTTCTGCAACAAGTTGTAGAATCACAGTGGCAGCCCTTACTTGACAGTTTATTTGGTTACAGTAAAATCACAGTAGAAAGGGAAAATTGCCACAAAACCACTCATATTAGTTGTGATACTATGTCTTACAACTTCTTGCCTTTTGGCTTATTTGATGCAAGTGTCACCTTTAGAAGGCCTATACACACAACTTTCAATGAATTGGTCAATCTCCATGCTTATCTTGATGATTTAATCGTATGCGCCAAGAGGCTGACAATTACACTATAATTTCGGGTGTTGGGTCATTTCCGGATTACTTTTTTCTTGAGCACTAACTCAGAAATTTTAAGAGAATTACAAAGACAAGGGTTTTCCTACAGCACTAACAGTCCTCGCTTGAAGTATTCCGAAGGACCAGTGTGAAAAGGTTCTAATGTTGATTGGATTTATGTATACTAGTAACCTAGCTGTGCTTTCTTTTTGTGCTTCTTTTCTCTGCTTTACAATACTTTGATTTCTGCTTTCTAATTTAAGGTTTTTGTTGCCTTTTCAATTCTATTTTTTATTGTTGTTGTTTTAGTATTTACACCTTTACTCCATGTTTTTATTTCTGATTATTTTTATTATTTTGGTCAAATAGGATGTTGGATCAGTTCTTCCACAATACCACTCCTGCAAAGCATCGTTAGTCAATAACAATCAAGCTTACACAGTTGTTATGATTTCTCCTTGGAAGGGCCCTTGAAATTGTTACATATTTCCATTGTTGTCTTACAAGGAATTGGTTATTTCCTGCTTCTTCTTGCCATTTCTTCATTCCTTGAGATCTTAAGAGAAAGTTTATAAGTCTTACTCCTTGAAGGTTAAGAGCATATTCCAATCAAATGATTATGCATACAGTGGTAAAACCCCTCATACTTAACACTTTTCATAAATTATTCCCAATTTCCCAGTCATCTTTCCATTAAATCCGCTCACTTCCCCCTGTTGCATAATCATTCGAGTTATGTCTTCATGAGATTATTGTTCTTGTTCTATGAAACCATGAGTTCTGAGTTATAAATCTATTAAAAATAAATTTTCCTGTGGACTCACCAGTTTGTTGACGATTGAAAACGTCAATGTAATTTCGCCTGCAAAGTGTTGCTAAAGCCTATTATTATATGAAAATAAATAATACTAGTAGGTGGGACCCCCTTGAACTATTGAAGATCATATCTGTTCATTTTCGATGTTATGATGATGTGCTGCAAGGGTTTACATGGTTGATGGGATATTGTTGTCGTTGGTATGAGTTGATATTTTGAGATGTTGTTCCTTCATGTTACTATAGCCTGTTATTCATTAATGGTATTTATTCTTCTCGCACCTGCACAACAAACATGTTAGTGAAAATTGTATGAAAGGTAGTTTTGAGAAGAGCAAAGTAATATAACAAATGCAAAAGGGACCTAGTTCTGCAATACTACATGCATGAAAATACTTGTTGATTGTTGTTAAACCCTAGCTAACAAGAAAAGGACTATGGAATTGTGTTTGAATTGCATAATTTATATGCATATACTTGAAGATTTGGTGGCGCAAGGTGATAATACAAATGGTTATACGATGGTTGATGGAATTATGTAGGTGATATATATACAATGTGGAACATTGGTAGCGCACTTGGAAAGTGGTATTGTAAATGGTTATGCAATGGTTGAATTATATGGGATTCGAATTATGTTATGGCATATGTTGATTGCGCTACAGGCTTTCAATATGGTGATAATATCGATACATGTTGATTAATCATGTTAATGGAGAATTGTTGGCATGTGCTGTTTGAGTTAATGAGGTAGGGGTGGAGACGATGTGCATTTATTGCACGTCTCCTTTACCTTTCCCGTTGGTCGCCACCCTAGTCGGACTATTGTTCGATCTTGATGCGGTGTTCATGCTCCAGAGTTTCAGCCACCTCTCGTCTTAAGGATTTCGATTAATCGGTATGTCCTTTTTTTGGCCATTCTTGACTTTACTCTGGTTATGAAATGATTACTAGCTCAGATATATGGGTTTGTGTTTTTCCAGAGTGTTGCAACTGTGTGAAATTTTGGTTCTTGAATGGAAAATGGATGGTTCTTCCTGCAATATTTTTGAGGTTGTAGAAGTTATTGATTTTCCTGGTGATAGCTCTCTGTTACTACTACTGGCTTAGTTGGAGGTTTTTGTTGTTGGGTTGCTTGGCTGGTTGTCCCCGCACGTGCACGTCACTTGTCCAGTCTCAGGTTTTTATGGGTTTAACGACTGAAATCATTCTTCATCACTATGTTCTATTCATTTGGGAAATGGTTGATTTCCTCACTAGAATCCATGAAATGGGCTCTCTTGTTCTTACTCGGCCTTGTCATCACCTCAGTGTTGGGGTTGTTTTAAGAACCTCAAGGGTTACACCCTACACGCGTTAAGTGTCACTATCGATCGAGTTGGAGCCTCACTCCTCTGTGGTAGCCCTCCTGTCTCACACTTGTCATATATCCATGAATAATTTGTGGTTCCCTCTGTGTATGCACTATTGATATCATGGTTTGTCACCATCAAAGGAAGTTGACTCTAGCTTTCCTATGTTATTCATAGTGTGAACCTTTGAATCTACAAGTCTAAGGATTAACATGGAACACCAGCCTGGCCTGTAGGGTTTACCACTTGTGTGTTGGATGGTTGTATATTGCCGATTATTTTGAGTACAGGCCCGTCCAGATTGGTGATGTGACAGTTGTGTTGGTATGGCATTTAGTTACTGCCTAAGTGTTATAGTGATAAACCTTACATTGCCAATGGCACTTCTAAAGTTCACAGTCACCCGCCTTATGTCAAATAACTCAGTGGTGTTAATGGAAGGACCTATGCCCTAATTCGATTAGATGCGTGGGCATGCATAGCCACCACATCTTGTTCAGTTGATTGATTTCCTACCCTAGTGGTGAATTGTTGGTTTTTATGCAGTCTCTAGTATTTGTTCTTATGATGATTTGGATGATGACTGGCATTGGTTACAAGTGCTTGGTGTTGTTCACACACATCGCGTTCTGTGTATGGTGTTTTGCAAAGTAAAATAATGGGCATGGTAACTATGTTTTTATTTGGGGCCGAATGACTACTAAATTGGATAACTATAGAAAGTATGTTCCCTGCATCTTTGTGCTTGTTGGTTGTATAGACCTGAGTGTGCACGTCATAGTTGATCACAGGTGACTAAATCCAAGCAATTTTATAGCTTAGCATGATATGTTGAGTTATCATCATGGCTATGTGTTTGTTGTGTCAAGTGGAAATGTTGCACCAAGGAGTTTTGTTAGTTGTGCACTGTGTGTAGTATGGATACCTTGTTTTTATACTCAGGGATACCCACAAAGTTTTAAGCATGTTAATTGACCACTGGTTAAGGCAGGCATATTATTGATAATATTCGTGTTGGATAGGTGGCCCAGTTTTTAAGTCATTTTGAATTATTTTTTTATGGCAGAACTACATTGCCTAGGCAAATTACTCTTGCATAGATGGTGTCTAATTGGTGGTTGTTAGTTATATAATTAATTATCATTTCAGGTGTGGAAGTTTGGTATTAATTATTGTAGTTACTGCATATATGTGTGAACGAATATCATCTCAAATTCGATGGGCTCTATTGCAATAATAATGACTTCAGTATTATTTTAAAAACATGACTTTTAGTAGAGTTGTGGATTGAAGAAATACATGGCAGTGGTTATGTTGGTGACTACAGATTGGAAATGGGTATTATTCATTAATTGTTATGAAATGCATAGTGCGTAGATGAAGGGAACGGAGCCTTTTACAAATTGTATGGAAAACTTACTGTTTTGTAATGGCACTGTGTTGGATATTTGATTAATGAACAGTAAACTAGTTAAATGCACATGAACTATTATTTGGTCAAATGTTTGTTGGTTGATGCATCTTTTCTTACTGCAGAATATTTTATGGATCACTTGATTAATTTCATGAACAGTAAACGCTATCTTCCATTTCCATTGTCTCACTTCCCGCTAATTACAAACCCTTCACATATCCCATATTCATTTTTTCCACTCCCTGTTCTGATATTGATTACAACCAAGAGAATTTATGTGTTAAATCGATGAAAGTGGAAGTGTCTTGGGTGGATTGCAGTGAGGTTTTATTGGTTTGATTTACAGTTGATTGTTGTTGTCATTGAGCAGTGACCATTTCTTATCCCCTTTCATTATATCATATTTTCGCTCAATACAAACCCCTCACATATCCCAGAACATTGTTTCACCCACCCCCCCTGCTCTTTGATTAACATTAAAACAATTTGTATCGATTGGATTGCATGAGCCTGGTACATTTCGAGCCAAATCTATTTCGTATTTTTAAGAGTTGTCATGCATGGTTATTTAAAAGACTATTTTCTAATCGATTACACATGCAAGATGAGTTTTTTTAGTCGAGGAAGCCATGGTCGAGGAAACACGGGCAGAGATAACTAGAATCGAGGCCCAAGAAGGCCCGGGTTGTCTATACATTTTGACGTTGATTTAGAAGAGCTTGGCCAAATGTTTCATGCAGGATTATTTGATTGGATTGGGTAGGGAATAGTCATACCTAGGCCTAAAAGGCCTCCTTTCCAAGCCCCGCAAGCCCCCGGTATCCATGTACCTCCTCGTGTCTCCTTACAACCTGAGGTCCCTGAAAATTATGGATGGCAGGAGATTGTCCACCCGGTAGTTTCCCAACATCGTGGCTAGCCCAACTTAACTTTGCCTTCTCCTCCACCTTTGAACCCCATTGTCCAAGATGCCCTTAACCACTCGCCAGTGCAATCCTCCCATTCTAGAAAAATATTAAAGACTAAATCCCACCATGCATTTGATAAAGGAAAATCCATTGTTGCCCCTTCTTTACCCTTCGATGACTCTGATAAATTTGTGTCTTCCCGGATGCATTTGAGGGACGATTTTTCCCACGTGATTAGTGAGATAAATCCTAAAGGCTCTGCCCAGCCTAAGTAAAATTCAGGAAAATCAAGAGGTGACAGCAGCAACCAAGGAAGGGTTGCATCACAGACTGGGAAATATGGATTTTGAGTTTTATGTTATCTATTGTTTTATGACAGTTGACTTCATGGATTTTGGGACAGCATGTTTTATTTTGTATATATGAATATTATTTTGAAATAATTTCAAATTTCATTAGCTAAAATTGCCAAAAGTAAATATGTTGATGGGAGACATAGGAGGTGTGTTTGCTTAACTAATGGTTATGCTATAATTGTTATAATTGTTATGATTGTATGAACTAAAGGGAGTCACAAGGGGTCCCACCTACTAGTTATTATTTATTTATGACCCTTATTATGATTATTACTTTTCCCCCTAACTAAATTTAGTTGAGTATTTAATTAGCTTAACTAATGAGTTGGTTCAACAACTTCAACCAATTCTAATTTGTTAAAAGCAAAAGGAAAGGGAGGAACAAGAGGAGGATAGAAGCAGAAGCATGCTAAGGTTTTCTCTTTGAGTTTATGTTGAGATAGTTCAGTTTTCATTCATTCATATATTCATCACAGCCTAATTCTCTTTTTTGATAGCAAGGTCTTATTGTAGATAGCAATATTCAGGGCTGAATCAAATCATTCAGACACTTGTTTTTCAGAGGTGTTGATCTATCTTTGATAGTCTGTGTAGACTTGTCTACTTGTGAATTAATTTTCATGACTGATAAAGGCTATTGTGCAGAGTCGAGTGGTTCAACTTTGCAAGGTTGAGGTCATGCACCTGCAATTGGACCTGTTGGTGCTTTGTCAATGGTTTGTGTCTTGTTACTTGCTTTTGTTTGCTTCAACTTTGCAAGGTTGGGGTCTTGCACCCGCAGTTGGAGCTGTTTTTTCACTTTCCAGGGTTCAAGTCCTGCACCTGCAATTGGACCTACGATTCTATCGTTCATCATTGGTGAGTAAGTTTCAATACCATAGTTTCATTCATATCCATTGTTTGTTTTTTACTGTTTACAATTTTCAAGTAAGAATGTTTAAGTATTTCCACTCACATGGTCATCATATGTTTCATATTTATTCTATGCTTGGAATGCAATTTAGTCATCATTATACGGGTTTATGGGTGGTTGCTTATTAACTGGTTCGTTGGTTCATTGGCTTTTGCTTCTTGTTGTTTGGTTCAATTTTACAGGGTTGAGGTCATGCACCTGCATTTGGACATGTTTATGCTTGCTCAATAGTTTGTTGCTTGCTGCTTTCTTTTGTTTGCTTCAACTTTGCAAGGTTGGGGTCCTACACCAGCAGTTGGAGCTGTTTTTTGCACTTTGCAGGGTTCAATTCTTGCACCCGCAATTGGGCTTGTGATTCTGTCATTCATCATTGACGAGTAAGTTTCAATACCATATTTTCATTCGTATTTGTTGTTTAATGTTTATTGTTTGAAGTTTTCAAGTAAGAATGTTTAAGTATTTATTCATCATTCTTATCCTGCAGACTTTCCATAGAGGTTGGCATATCTTTTTCTCCTGCTCTTAAATTTTCCTCCAATTTTTTCCCCAGGCTCTGCACCATGTGCATGCCATTATCGTTTGCACAACTCTGGCTGTCATTTTTTCTAGCATTACAAATCTTGGTCCTTTGTCGTATGTAACGAAGTGGAAATCTAATGCCTCAATTGAATAAGGAATTATTTAGCCTTCACACCTTGCCCTCGATGATATTCCTAGATTGCCCGGGAATGAGTACCTACCTATCCCGTATGGGAATCGAACCCGTGTCTTTCACATGAAAAAGATGATGTCAATCTTGTTGCATTTGCAGGATGTTCTTGTAGAAGAAAACTGCAGGTAGGTGTAGAAGGGTTGGGTATGATACAACGGTAACTAAGCTACAACAAAATTGTACACCATTGTCAGGCATTATCCATCTTCATCGGTGACATATTTCAGTAAGTTATAAAGAAAAAAGTTCCAGGACCTGGGATGCAAATCCTCGGTAGTTTTAGGACTTGTTATTGCACTTTGCAGGTTTGAAATCATGCACTCACAATTGGACTTGTGATTTTGTCGTTCATCATTGACGAGTAAGTTTCAATACCATAGTTTCATTTGTATTTGTTCTTTACTGTTTACTATTTACAATTTGCAAATAAGAATGTTTAGGTATTTATTCAACACTCCTATGATGCAGACTTTCCATAGAGATTGGCATATCTTTCCCTCCCTCTCTTAAATTTTTCCCCAATTTTTTCTCCAAACTCTGAACCATATGTATGCCAATGTTGTGTGCACAAATCTGGCTGTCATTTTATCTAGCATTACAAATCATGGTCCTTTACCTTATGTGACGAAGTAAAGATATAACACCTAAATTGAATAAGGAAATTCTTTAGCCTTCCCACCATGCCCTCGATGATATTCCCACCTTGCTCGGGAATGAGTCCATACATGCCTTCGCAAAATGTTCTTGTAGAAGAAAAAGATGTTGAGATGGTGCTAGCAAGAGTAACTTTATGTGGATTGCAAATTGCAATATTCAATATCTATGCTACTCTATGTGCAACATTGCCAACATAATGAATGTTTTTTCAAATGCAGCACACCATTTTTATCTGAACGAAACCATTATCATTCTAGGAGACTTCAGTGTTGACATGCTACAAAATAGTGCCATAACAAAAGAATTAGAAAACTACATGTGCAATTACAATCTCTGCTTTCTTTTGGTTAAGATAAAGCATGTACAAAACACACTTATTGACCATGTATGGTCAAATGTGCCCATATCACAATACACCCTCTTTATCTTATACACATATTGGTCTAACCATGATACAATTTGTCTTCTACTTGAATTATGAAATATACATCAAACATATTACAAAACCATATTTCCATGTTTCAAAGCATATCTGGATACTTTGCTGCACAAAACCAAATCATTAAGCTAGGATCATCCAACTTGTTAATACTTTATGGCTTGTAATATATTTTGGCTAGGAAAAATTCTATATAACAACAACCATGGATCAAGAAAAACAAAGGTTCATGCTTCTAACTCTATCTTGTATTCTATTCATTTGATTCTCATTTACTGTATGTACACATTACTTGTTTTCCCTAACATACCAACTTACATTCATGTTCATTGTATTTTGTGTGTTCCCACATTGAAACAAACCGAATAACTGAAGAAGACGAAGGTCTCTTAACCACAAATGTAGAAGAGGAGATATAAAGGTGCATGCTTCTACTCTTATTTCATATTCCATTGTTTTGTATTTCATTTATTGTCTATATATTTATTCTACTGCTTTGCACCTAATTTATTGTATGTAGATACTACATATATTCCTACATAATAACTTATCTTCATGTCAACCGTATTTTAAGATGCTACTACATGTAAATAAGTATAATTGTATTTATTTTTTTACATGTCTTGCATTCCCACATTGAAACAAATAGAAAAACTAGAGAAGAAGAAGGACTCTTAACCACAAATGTAGAAGAGGAGATACAAAGGTGCATGCTTCTACTCTTATTTCATATTCCATTGTTTTGTATTTCATTTATTGTCTGTATATTTATTCTACTGCTTTGCACCTAATTTATTGTATGTAGATACTACATATCTTCCTGCATAATAACTTATCTTCATGTCAATTGTATTTTTTGTGCTGCTACATTGAAATAAATAGAACTGTATTTATTTTTTTACATGTCTTTCTACACACAAACTTACCTTCATGTCCATTGTATTTTCTGCATTGCAACATTGAAAGAAACAGATTAGTTGGACAAGAGGATGAAATCTTATATTCCACAGCAGAGCAAGCTGAAGTACAATCTTCGAAAAGGTATACCAATAGTGATAGTAAATCAAACACACAGAACGAGTAGGTGGATAAAATATTGGACTAGAAAACGATGATTTGGCAACAATGGGCCTTTGTTGAGACTTCCTGCTTCCGAAAATTGCCCTCCCCTTTTCTATTTTTTCACTCTCTATTATCCCTTCTTTTTCCCTCTTCTATACTTAACCGAATTCCTCTTTCTTTTTCCCCTCTACTTTCCCTTTATGGTTATTTTACTTAGTTGTTTTTCCGAAAATGTCTAGGTGCACAGGTTGGCGGACTCACGAGTTCACATTTCTACTCATGCGCGTATATCACGAGTCTAACCGACCGCTTCCTCATTCCATGCTTAGCCACTTTTTTTATCGTGGGTTCCCAACTGGCAGGCTCAAAATTGCGCTTCTATTATTTTGTGCCCTGCAAAAAACACCTGAAGTTCCGTGATTTACAAATTAATAGTCGAACTCCTAGACTGGCATGCTCAAGATTGCGCTTCTATTGTTCTGTCACCTACAAATAGCTCCTGGAGTTCCGCAATATACATATTGACCATCAGACTCCCCCATTATGCCTTGTTCCGTGTTACACATTTTTCCACTCAAAATTTTCGAGACATACAATTTGACCATTGGGTCCTCATGTTTCCTGAGTATCCCTTGACACCTTATTTCATACTCCATCCACTTCGAGCCTATATGTGACATCCAAAAAAATTATGAACAATATACAATGCATATGCTTATTTAGTTGTTCTGATGTTCATGTACACATGCTTGCAACAGAAAAAGTTGGACGAGTGACATGGGCATGAGTAGTCAATCATCGCAAACATCAATAGAATGACAAGGCCAAAGGTAAAGATTCATACATTGTGCTCTTGCTATGTTTACCAAACAAATATCTTGAGTTATTTATTCATCTATGCCATGATAAATATGTTGATGTCATCTGCAACACATGCTTTGCAATTCACAAGAAGTATCGAGGAGCGCAAGTGAAATGCCCAACACAGTGCAAGCTCCGCAAACTAAGAGGTATGGTTACAAAAGTGTGACTTGCATACTCCATCCAAATTGTGCATCTACTTGTACATTTATGACAAAAAAAAATGATACAAACTGTCATTCACATTACTTTTTCTGTTCAATAAATGTCACCGAGTCTAAACTTATAACACCCAATATAGTATCGATAAAAGGCTTGAACAACCGTCGAACTGGACAAGTGTTCATCGGGGACATAATGGTCTTGTATAACACTTACTTAGACAAGGCAAACAAAACTAGATGCATTGTGCATGCTGACATAACAGACAATGAAGCCATGATGACAATCACACTAACTATCCCTATACAACTTGTCCATAAACATGCAAAAAATATCTTGCCACGTAATAGGATATCCATTACAAATTTTAATATATTGTCGAAAACAGTATATGACCATGGTGATTGTGATCAAATTATATCACTCAACGAAACAAGTATTCTGGAAAAAGTTCGCACGGTTTGTTCAAAATATCATTTCTTACCAGACACAAAAATCAGCCAACTTGCACAGAGCAATGACATTTACCAAATCGAAACCATTGGTGCAGCTATCACACTCCCGAGAAAAGTTGGCTCGCAACACATTCTCCATATAAAAGATGGAGAGTCAGACAACGACAAGGCAATGGTACCATTCTCCATATCCAGTTTTGTCCTTTAATTTCACATGCTCATATATCTCAGTTATGTTACACAACTATTACATTGTTCCATGTTGCAGCTGCAATTGTTCGACACCTATTCAAATTTATTTTCCTCAATGGAACAATAATTGCATAAAAGGGAAATTTCCACTTATGCTCTTCAAAAATATAACAAAGAAAAGAGATGTTAAAGAAAGGATCTTTCACACAACCCAAGAAATATTTGTAATAGAATTGAGAATATACATAGTACAGGATCTCAAGAAACTAACTAGCTCGACAACTATTGTGCGTATATATTTACAATTCCATCCACACCTTGCTCATAAAAATTTCCTTGAACAATTTTGTGCAGCTTTTTTATTGTGCACTTGTATATTATATTGTTCAATATATTAACTACTATGCTCATGTGCGCAGGTTGAGGGTGTTTTTGTTGCATCAAATGCATACTCGACCCCCTTCGAGCATGTATGTGTCAAATTAAATTCTCATGCTTCTGCCTCTACTTTCATAAATGATGGCACAATTGATTGCCTACGATGTAGTAAAAAATGCCCTTACATATATAGACATTGCCTCAACGCTGCCATATGAACACTTAGCAACACAATTGTACATTGTACAATTAGACAACCTGTATTACAAGATGTGCTTCCTGGGTTGGCAGAATTTCCATATGAAGTATACCTACAGAAAAAGGAAAACAGTGTCTACATGTTACGTGACTTTTGCGTCCATAGAAAATTTACATTAAATGAGGACAATTCCATATTGCATATCTGTTGAACCAAAAAAAAACAAATCATATCATGCGTTGACAAGAAATGAAACAATCTCATTTGTATTTGTCCATGCTACCCAATGAGGATATGAATAGAGTTTTGCAGTGCCATGGAAAATTGAACTAGAAATACATAAGATTGTTCAGTCAAAGAATGAGAAGCATGAGGACAGACCTCATACAAAGTATCCAACTGTGAATAAATCAGGTCCATCCTTTGAACCGTTAAAATGGCTTGCTCCTCTTAACGGAACCATCATGCATTTTCAATAACATTGCAAATTTGGCATTGTTTGAACTCCATTAAGTTAAATGCTGACACTCTTTTCCAGAACTGGTAATGTTAGAACATTGTCAGATCAACGTGATCTTGGTTCATAGTACTATCAAAAGAAAATGTTCATAGTGATCTTGGTTCATAGTAATATAGTAATCGACAAATTTCTTGGTGCCCAATTGGGGATTTGGTTATATATGGGATACAATGCCCAATCTCCGCTCATTTTTTCATGTCTTGTGTTTGGCAAACTTTTGTTCATGTGCTTTTGTATTGTAGTTCAATGTTCTCGTGGGCCCAGTTTTTGAATTATGGTTGCATGATATATTCAGGATCTTAGCGGTTTTTCTATTATCTTAAAGAATATACAAGACCTACCTTGCCTTTTAATGTAAGCTCTATGAAGCATATGTAATATGTAGTTCATTTTAGCACTTTTACTTGATCGATGAAATTACCAAAATTCTTCTTCAGAAATATTTTGAAATAAAAGGATATATGCTAAGTGAAGTCCAATGGGACTATGATATCAACCACAAAAAATTCAAATTCAAATTCATCATTGTTATACTTACGGTGAAGTTGACAGTACAATAATTTTATTTGAACAACCCTCCATTGATTTTTCTACATCTTTTCGATGTTTCTCTTATGCAAACACATCCTGGAAAGTATAACCATGACTCACTTTCTCTATTCCTTGATTGAAGAGCCCGTTCACCTGTCTAATGCACTTCATAGTTACTGTTAAGACCATCAATGGGGATTTGTTAAGACCAATTCCTGCTTCCGAAAATTTCCCTCCCCTTTCTTTTTCCCCTCTACTTTCCCTTTCCAGCTACTTAGCCGTTTTTCGGAAAATGTTTAAGTGCGCAGGTTTTCGGATTCACGTGTTCAGATTTCCATTGATGTTTTTATATCACAAGTCCGATCGACCACTTCCCCATTCCATACTCAACAAATTTTTCGATCGTGGGTTTCCGACCAGGTGAGATCAAGATTGTGTCTCCATTGTTTCGCCCCCTGCAAACAACACTTGGACTTCCCCAATATACAAATTGACAACCAAACTCCCCTTTCTTTTTCTCCTCTACTTTCCTTTTCTAGTTACTTAGTCATTTTTTCGAATGTCTCATGCTTTTATATCAGGAGTTCGACTGAACGCTTCCCCATTCCATACTTGGATACTTTTTTCACCATCGGTTTCCAGGCAATCTTGCTCAACATTGCACTTCCATTGTTTCGCGACCTACAAACAACACTCGGAGTTCCGCGATATACAAAATGATCGTTGAAGTCTGCCATCATGCCTTGTTATGTGTTACACATTTTGCAATCAAAATTTCGGAGACATATAATTTGACCATTGGGCCCTCACGTCTCCTGAGTATAACTTGTGACCCTATTTTGAATCCCCACCCACCACTTTCCATACTTGGCCATTTATTGGAATCTCTTTCATGGGTCGTCAGGTTGGCGGGTTCATGAAATGTTCAATCCTTAATCAATATTCGCCATCCCTGCCACCTTCTCACTTCTTTCTAGATATGCAATTATTAAGTTTTAATGCTAACAACTCATCATGCAGGAACCGTAAAGATTGTCATTAATGTCTGAAAGGCTCAAGGAGATCTACCATTAATATGAATTAAACCAAGATTTTATGAGGGTTATATTATCCCTTCTAAGTGTTCATTTCAAGCATCATGGAATCTCTTTTGTGCATTGTCTGGTTGGTGGCTTCACGAAATCTCCAATGCTTGATCGCTCTTCCTCATCCCCGCCACCTTCGCACTTTTTCCTAAGTATGCAATTATTAATCTTTAATGATAATAGCTCATTATGAAGGAACCGTAGCAATTTTCATTAATACGTTAAAGGCTCAAGGAGATATCCCATTGATACACGTTAAACCAAGATTTTTGGAGGGTTATATTATCCCTTACGAGTGTACATTTCAAACATCATATGGAGCAAACAGAGGTTCTCGACAACTTATGGCAGCAACTCGACAACAGTTCTGTCCAGATACAGTAAACACTTTCAGGCATGATGACCAGAACTTCTAGTAGTCCAAGGCATATTCTTACTACTCATCTCCTTCCACCCAGAAGCAATTAAGGAGATGGTCCCTTGGTGCATTGAGAGATATATTTCAAACCAAGGAATTCCAAGGCAACCCCCCCTGTGTTGATGGCCAGTGCAAAGGTTGATGCGGTCGATTTCAAGCCAGGAGAAGATGATCTAATGGACGATGATACAGAAATGGATGATGGAAATGCAGAAGATGTCACCACTCCTGTGCCCAAATTGAAATCCACCATAATGGGGGGCACTTCCCATCTCGGCGATGGCGATCCTAACAATACCAAAGGAAGGGGTTTCAGAAAAGAAACCTACGTTGAATGAAATAGCCTCTTTGCAGCTCGAGAGTTAGAGTCTCTCGATTCAGATGGTAGTTCGTTCCCTCATAGATGTAAACTTTCCTTTCATTTTTAGGGTTTTGGATTGGGTTTGGATTTGTCCCTAGTGTAGGTTGTGTCCCTAAAGTCTTTGATTGTAAGGAGATGGTATCTTGATGCGTCGAGAGATATATTTCAAGACAAAGAATTATTCAATTGTGGGACCACTTACCTCTTCTCTGGAGATACAATTAACATCATAGGGGGTGAGGACCAGAACTCCCAGTGGTACAACGCATATTCCTACTACTCATCCCCTTCCGCCCAGAACGAAGCAATTTGGACCTCTAGAATTGCTCATGCAGGTTGTGTCCCTGAAGTATTTTCCTATAAGGAGGTGGTCTCTTAGTCCCCTTCCACCTAGAACAAAGTAATTTGGACCTATGGAATTTCTCGTGCAGGATGTGCCCTTAAGTCTTTGATTGTAAGGAGATGGCCTCTTGGTGCGCCAAGAGACCTATTTCAAGACAAAGAATTATTCCACTGCAGAACCACTCTCTTGTTTCTTTGTCACCTTAGGTCTTCCGAAAGATGTTGAGATTGTGGTAACCAACATTGACCTTCAGACAAGAAGACTACAAGGACTTCCTAAAAAATCATGATAATCAGTTTTGTATGTATGTTCAAGAGCTTGTCGATGCCTCCTGCATGTTGTCGCACTAGATGAACAACACAAAATTGTATGCATTTTTTTTTTGTAACTCCTCTACCTCTATTTATGACAAGTATGTTCAATGCTTCGGTGCAAAGAACTCAGTCCAATGTCTATGGATAAATATATATTACCCATTATTTTTCTTATAGATTTACTATTAAAAAATTGCCTTGGAATCTTGGTTGTTGCTTCTTTGTTGGATTTAACATCTCTTCTCGTTTTCATGGTTCGATAGTCTCATAATTCTTAAATATTGTATTCACTCAAGTAATTTGATCAAATATGAATCATTGAACAATTATATGGCAATGCATTGTGTCGATCACATGAGGCTTATGTGGAAACATAAATGAATTTCACACAGTTTCAAACCAACATTCAATTCTATTTGTAATGTAGATAGAACATAGCAACACTAATTCACGATGCAGGAGTTGGGGCCCCGCCCAAGAAGTTTCGTTCTCAACTCAACCTTGTTGAGCGAACGATCTCTTATTTCCCTCTCACTTCCTTGATTCCTTCACTCCAAAAGGAAACATATTATTGGTTTTCCATCCCCTGGCCTCTATTTGAGCACTTTTACTTTATTAATGAAACTACCAAATGTCTTCTTTGCAAATATTTTGAAAAAAAAAATGATATATGCTAGTTGAAGTCAAATGGGGCTATGAAATCGACCACGATATTAAAATTCAAGTTCGTCGTTGTTATACTTACGGTCAAGTTGACAATACAATAAGTTTATTTCTAGATATGCAATTATTAAGCTTTAATCGTAACAGCTTGTTGACGATTGAAAACTTCAACATAATTACACCCGCAAAGTGTTGCTAAAGCCTATTATTATATGAAAATAAATAATACTAATAGGTGGGACCCCCTTGAACTATTAAAGATCAGATATGTTCATTTTCTATGTTATGATGATGTGCTACAAGGTTTTACATGGTTGATGGGATATTGTTTTCATTGGTATGAGTTGAGCTTTTGATATGTTGTTCCTTCATGTTACTACAGCTTGCTATTCATTAATGGTATTTAGTGAAAATTAATGAAAGGTAGTTTTGAGAAGGGAAAAGTAATATAACAAATGCAAAAGGGACCTAGTTTTGCAATACTACATGCATGAAAATACTTGTTGATTCTTGTTAAACCCTAGCTAACAAGAAAATGACTATGGAATTGTGTTTGAATTACATAATTTATATGCATATACTTGAAGAGTTGGTGGCGCAAGGTGATAATACAAATGGTTATAAGATGGTTGATGGAATTATGTAGCCGATATATATACAATGTGGAACCTTGGTAGCGCACTTGGCAAGTGGTATTGTAAATGGTTATGCAATGGTTGAATTATATGGGATTTGAATTATGTTATGGAATATGTTGATCACGCTACAGGATTTTAATATGGTGATAGTCTTGATACATGTTGATTAATCGTGTTAATGGCGAATTGTCAGCATGTACTGTTTGAGTTAATGAGGTAGGGGTGTAGGCGACATGCATTTACTGCACATCACCTTTACCTTTCCTGTTGGTCGCCACCGTAGTTGGACTATTGTTCGATCTTGCTGCAGTGTTCACGCTCTGGAATTTTAGCAGGGTGAAACCGCTCAGCCACCTCTCGTCTTAAGGATTTTGATTAACGGGTATGTCCTTTTTTGGGGGAATTATTGACTTCACTCTGGTTATGAAATGATTATTGGCTCAGATGTATGGGTTTGTGCTTTTCTTGAGTGTTGCAACTGTGTGAAATTTTGGTTCTTGAATGGAAAATGGATGGTTATTCGTGCAATATTTTTGAGGTCGTAGAAGTTATCGGTTTTCCTAGTGATATCTCTTTGTTACTACCACTGGCTTAGTTGGAGGTTTTTGTCGTTGGGTTACTGGGCTGACTGTCCCCGCGTGTGGGCATCACTTGTCCAGTCTCTAGTTTTTATGGGTTTAACGGCTGAAAGCATTCTTCATCACTGCGTTCTATTCATTTGGGAAATGGTTGATTTCCTCACTAGAAGCCACAAAATGGGCTCTCATGTTCTTACTCGGCCTTGTCATCACCTCAGTGTCGGGGTTGTTTTAAGAACCACAAGGGTTACACCCTGTGCGCGTTAAGCGTCACTATCGATCGGGTTGGAGCATCGCTCCTCTGTGGTAGCCCTCATGTTTTGGACTTGTCATATATCCACGAATAATTCATGATTCCCTCTGTGTATGCATTTTTGGTATAGGGGTTTGTCACCATCAAAGGAAGTTGGCTCTAGCTTTCATGTGTTAGTCACAGTGCGAACCTTTAACTCTACAAGTTCGAGGTTTGATATGGAACACCAACCTGGCCTGTAGGGTTTACCACTTGTGTGTTGGATGGTTGTACATTGTTGATTATTTTGAGTACAGACCCATCCAGATTGGTTATGTGACAGTTGTGTTGGTATGGCATTTAGTTATTGCCTCTATGTTATAGCGATAAACCTTACATTGTCAATGGCACTCCTAAATTTCACAGTCACCAGCCTTATGTCAAATAACTCAGTGGTGTTAATGGAAGGACCTCTGCCCTGATTAGATTGGATGTGTGGACATGCATAGCCACCACATCTTGTTCAGTTGATTGATTTCTTACTACAGTGGCGAATTGTTGGTTGTTATACAGTCACTATTATTTGTGCTTATGATTATTTGGATGATGAATGGTATTGGTTACAAGTGCTTGGTGTTGTTCACACACATCGTGTTTTGTATATGGTGTTTTGCAAAGTAAAATAATGGGCATGGTAACTATGGTTTTCTTTGGGGTCAAATGACTACTGAATTGGATAACTATAGAAAGTATGTTCCCTACATCTTTGTGCTTGTTGGTTGTATGGACCTGAGTGTGCATGGCATAGTTGATCATGGGTGACTAAATCCAACCAATCTTATAGCTTAGCACGATATGTTGAGTTATCATCATGGTTGTGTGTTTGTTGTGTCAAGTGGAAACGTTGCACCAAGGATTTTTGTTAGTTGTGCACTATGTGTAGTATGGATAGCTTGGTTTTATAGTCAGCGATACCCACACAGTTTTAAGCATGTTAATTGACCATTGGTTAAGGCATGTGTATTATTGATAACATTCGTGTTGGATAGGTGGCCCAGTTTCTAAGTCATATTGAATTTTTTTTTATGGAAGAACTACATTGCATGGGAAAAATACTCCTGCATAGATGGTGTCTAATTGGTGGATGTTAGTTATATGATTAATTATCATTTCAGGTGTGGCAGTTTGGTCTTAATTATTGTAGTTACTGCATATATGTGTGAAAAAATATCATCGCAATTTTGATGGGCTCTATTGCAATAATAATGACTTCAGTATTATTTTGAAAACACAACTTTGAGTAGAGTTGTGGATTGAAGAAATACACCACAGTAGTTATGTTGGTGATTACAGATTGGAAATGGCTATTGTTCATTAATTATTATGAAATGCAGAGTGTGTAGATGAAGGGAACTGAGCCTCTTACAAATCGTATGGAAAACTTATTGTTTTGTAATGCACCATGTTGGATATTTGATTAATGAACAGTAAACTAGTTAAATGCGCAGGAATTATTATTTGGTCAAATGATTGTTGATTGATGCATCTTTTCTTACTGCAAAATGTTTTATGGGTCGCTTGATTAATTTCATGAACAGTAAACGCTATATTCCCTTTCCATTGTCTCACTTTCCACTAATTACAAACCCTTCACATATCCATATTCATTTTTTACACTCCTTGTTTTGATATTGATTACATCCAAGAGAATTTATGTGTTAAATGGATGAAAGTGGTAGTGTCTTGGGTGGATTGCAGTGAGGTTTTATTGGTTTGCTTTATAGTTGATTGTTGTATTCATTGAGTAGTGACCATTTCTTCTCCCCTTTCATTATATCATATTTTCGCTCAATACAAACCCCTTACATATCCCAGAACACGGTTTCACCCCCCTGCTCATTGATTAACATTAAAACAATTTGTATGGATTGGATTGCATGAGCCTAATACATTTTGAGCCAAATCTATTTTGTATTTTTAAGAGTTTTCATGGATGGTTATTTACAAGACTATTTGCTAATCGAATACACATGTAAGATGAGTTTTTTAGTCGAGGAAGCCATGGTTGAGGAAACAGAAGCAGAGGTAACTGGAACCGAGGCCCAAGAAGGTCGAGGTTGTCTATAAATTTTGACGTTGATTCAGAAGAGCTTGGACAAATGTTTCATGTAGGATTCTTTGATTGGATTGGGCAGGGAATAGTTGGACCTAGGCCTGAAAGGCCTCCTTTCCAAGCCACACAAGCCCCCAGTATCCCTGTACCAACTCATGTCCCCTTACAACCTAAGGTCCCTGAAAATGATGCATGGCAGGAGATTGTCCATCCGGTAGTATCCCAACATCGTGGCTGGCTCAACTTGACTTTTCCTGCTCCTCCACCTTTGAACCCCATTGTCCAAGATGCCCCTAACCACTCGCCAGTGCAATCCTCCCATGCTAGAAAATTATTGAAGATTTAAGCCCACCATGCATTTGATAAAGGAAAAGCCATTGCTGCCCCTTCCTCACCCTCTGATGACTCTGATAAATCTGTGTCTTCCCGGATGCATTTGAGGGATGATTGTTCCCACGTGATTAGTGAGATAAATCCTAAAGGCTCTTCCCATCCTTAGGCAAATTCAGGGAAATCAAGAGGTGACAGCAGCAACCAAGGAAGGGTTGCATCACAGACTGGGAAATATGGCTTTTGAGTTTTATGTTATCAATTGTTTTATGACAGTTGACTTCATGGATTTTGGGACAGCATGTTTTATTTTTGATATATGAGTATTATTTCGAAATAACTTCAAATTTCATGAGCTAAAATTGTCAAAATTAAATATGTTGATGGGAGACACAAGGAGGTGTGTTTTCTTAACTAATGGTTCTATTATAATTGTTATGATTGTTATGAACTAAAGGGAGTTACAAGGGGTCCCACCTACTAGTTATTTTTTATTTATGACCCTTATTATGAGTATTACTTTTCCCCCTAACTAAAGTTAGTTGAGTCTTTAATTATCTTAACTAATGAGTTGGTTCAACTACTTCAACCAATTCTAATTTGTTAAAAGCAAAAGGAAAGGGAGGAACAAGAGGAGGATAGAAGCAGAAGCATTCTAAGGTTTTCTCTTTGAGTTTATGTTGAGACAGTTGAGTTTTCATTCATTCATATATTCATCACGGCCTAATTATCTTTTGTGATAGTAGGGTCTTATTGTAGACAACAATATTCAGGCCTGAATCAAATCATTCAAACACTTGTTTTTTAGAGGTGTTGATCTGTCTTTGATAGTCTGTGTAGACTTGTCTGTTTGTGAATTAATTTTCATGACTGATAAAGGCTAGTGTGCAGAGTCGAGTGGGCAACAATCTGTGGTAAGTTGATCCATCATTTAGAGTTCAGTTTTGGTTTTTTGTCGGAGGTCCTTTTTTATGTTCCATCGGGGATGTCTAAGTTTGACTTTGGTCCAAGATTTTTGTATGAGATTTTGTGAAGAAAATGACTCTTTGGTGAATTGGAATGAAATAAAGGATTGCTTCTTGATTATCATCTTGGTGTCTTAACTTCTATTCTTACATTTATTTCAGCAACTGTTATGTTCAAAAAATTACATAAAAAGTGAATTTCCAGCAAGCTTTTTTGTTGATAAAAGAATAGCCTAAGCACTCGTAATTAATACTTGTGAGTTAGGATATTATTTTTGTTGGCTATAAACATAGGGAGATATTCCCGCCTACTTTTCTTTAGCCAAGTAAAGTCTGAAAATACTTGAGTAAGATCAATTCATATCTTTTCCTCAACATTTATTTGGCGACCATACTGGGGAGATCTTCGATATCTCTCTGGTGAATTTTTATACTCGATTTTCATCGATACATCTTTCTTTTTCTGAATTTGATTCTTTGACTATTTTGTTATTAATGAGTGTTTTTGTTGCAAGACAGCCCAATCTTGAGCCTGGTCTCCAAGACCAAACCAACATTGCTTTGAACCAATTTCATACTATTTTAGACACTGCTAGGACCCGTGCTGAGCTTAATCATTCTTGGGCAACAATTGAAAGATATATTAGTGTTCAAGAACAATTGGAAGATAGACGTAGGCAGCCTAGAAATCAGCAATAACCTTTTGTTCCTTCTGTTTTGGCCTTTCTTTCATGTCCTCCGATTCTCATGTTTCTAGAAGAAGAAGAGGCTTGTCACCTGAAATCAATCCTATTGTTGAAATAGGAAGGAGAAACATCATGTTATCTGCCCAACAAAGTGATCTAAGGAGAACTTTATCTGATTCATCCAGGTCATCTTTCTTTCCCTCATCTATCATCCACAAGATGGCATCTAGTGGTGGCTCTGGTGGCACTGTAAGTGCTCCATCTTCCCAATATTCATCTTCATCGGTGATTGGTAGCTTGTACAACCACCATATCCATTTCCAATCTACTACAAACCCCACCAAATTCATTAAAAAGTATGGGATTTTTCAGTTCGAAGAAGATGCCACAACCACACCGTGGCATGTGTCCTCTCCTCTTAACCTAGCACCTGATACTCGCCCACTTCTGAAGTTTAAAGAGCATTTACCTAACTTTTCAGGAAATAACACTGTCAGTACCAATGAACACCTAGTGGCATTTTCTAATGCTTGTCATAACATAGGGGCCAACGACAATGACACCTGCATGTGCTTGTTTGTCAATTCCTTGAAAGGGAAGGCTACAGTCGATTTCTTTGACCTTCCTCCTAATATCATGTCTACTTGGGAGGAGTTAATCTATTGGTTCTTATCCACTTATGGGCAATCCAAAAGCCCTGTTGAGAAGTTAAGGGAATACAATAATATCACTTACAAATATGGTGAGACCATCATGTCTTTCAACTTGTGTTTCACCAAGTTGTATAATCAAATCCCCGAACTTATCCACCCTCAGAACCAAGCCACTTTCATGCATTACTACAATGCATTTCCCTCCCCCTATCGTCATAGGCTTGAGTAAAAGTCCATTGATAATCTCGATTTTGCCTTGAACACTTTCTCAAAGTATGAGGAACAACTTGAACGAACTAGTCTACCCCAGGGAGAATCAGTTAGACAGACAGATATGTCCGCTCTCTTACAGCTAGTACAAGATATGAACAATCGTATGATAGATTTTGAGTGGAAGGGTAGTGTCTCCCCTCTCACTCCTAGAGTATCATCCTCTTTGGCATCCTCTTTTAGAAATCCGGTTGAAAACAATTTTCATCCTAAGGCTATCTTGCCTCGGAGTTGGTGTAACTTTTGCGAGGTGCACCACGAAGAAACCACATGTGAGGTAAAGAAGAGTGCCAGAGATAATATCTTTGGTAAAATACCAGAAGCTACTATTGTTGTTCTAGACTTTGTAAAGTGAGAGGATGTCATGGTTATCAATACTAGAAACGAAGCCTATGCTCCCAAGGGAAAATTTGACCCTCCCCACAATTCTCCTAGCCTGAGCTCATCTTCAACCGTTGATGCGCCCCAGGTTCCTAAAATTCCTGAGAGTCAAAGAATAACTCCTCCTCCCCCCTCTTCCAAATACAATATCTTGAATCAATTGGCCAACATCAAAGTAGATGCAACCCTCCTAGACATGGTTTCCGTCCCTGAACAATAGATGCATCTGAAACAATTCATGGAAGGAAAAACTTCCGTTGTAGCCAATCTTTTTGAAGAGGTAGACGAAGAGAATTCTTCTGTAAATAAAGTAGGTGTACATAACTTTAGATACCCTGTAAAAAACCCTCCTTTTATATTTTTGTAAAGATCATGGATAAGATTTCCCATTGTTGCCTCATTGATGGTGGTTCAGGCCCAAGTGTCGTGTCGAAGATTATTATGGAAGAGCTAGGCTTGTCTTGTACAAACAAAAATGCCATAATCATACTCTCCTATAATAGTCTACAACAAATAACCATAGGTGAGATTAAGGACGTAACCTTGGTTTTATGCACTCACCCTGAGATAAGGACAACCCTCAGCATTCAGGTGATTGATATGCCTATGAGAAATTATTCAATTAACTTGGGGAGAGATTGGCAAGCCCTAACAGGTGGATACCTCTGCCTCGATGGGACACATTTATCCGTTCCTCGGAATGGTAAGAATATCATAGTCCTTGAGAGGGAAGAATTTCACCCTACATAGAGAGTGTTCCGCAATCTAGCGTAAACTATATCGAGGAAGACCTAAGAGTGTATTCCATCTTCGTCAAGGAAGATAACATTCCTTTGGAAAAAAATTGATTTAGATGATGATATATGGCATATGCATTTTGATGGTTCATGCTCTAGTGAAGGTAATGGGGCTGGCATTATCTTGGTTTCTCCTGCAGGGAAAATTCATAATGTGTCATACAGTTTGGAGTTTTCCTTTTAAAACAATGCCGCTGAATTCGAAGCTTTGTTGTTAGGCATTGAGAACGCCCTTAATCTTGGTTCTGGTCACCTTTTAGTTTTCAGAAATTTTGATCTTGTTGTGAATCTGATATGTAAGACTTGCTCTCCTAGCAACGAGCAAATGGAACAATATTCCCAAACTGTTTGGACTCCTGTCTTGAACCTTCTATCTTTCAACATCACTCATGTTAAGAAGGAGTTGAATTCAATAGCTAATCAGTTAGTTGTCTTTGCAGCCTCGCCTACTCAGCAAGTCTTGCCTTGTTGGCTTGATTGTGCTTTTCAATCTCTAGATCGTTCATATATTCTTGACCATGTCGGATCTTGGAAGGCCCTCCCTGGCAATGAGAGAAATTGTGATATCATCCAAGATGAACCTCTTAAGCCTGAGGAAATTATATCCACAGAAAACAATAGGATTCTTGATTGCTTGACTCCCCTTGAGAGTTCATTTTCGTTGAGTGTTGGAGGCGACAAAGAAAAACAGAAGGAAGAGGAATTACAACGGAAGATGGTTAAAACCATATATACGAGCATTAGGACACCTGGATCTTTAGCGAACGTTAAGATAAATATCCAGGGTTCTAATAAAGAAAGGATGAGGTCCACCGAATTGCCTGGTGGATTTCAAAATGTTTTTCTTGGTTTAATATGGATCTTTGTGGTTTTGATCTAGGTCTTGTTCAGCATACTATGAAACCGGCTAGGCAAAAACAAGGACTTGGTAATTTTACACTGAAATCAACCTTTCGAGAGGAGTTAAGAGATTTCTTAAGGCCTGAAATGTTTTTTCTAGTCCACTCTGGATGGGTTTCCAATAGGGAACCTGCTTCGAAGACCACTGATAATATTAGAAATTTTGTTAGTCTTCGAACTTTTAGACAAGCAATTATGAGAAACCCTTTCCCTCCTCTCAGTATGGAAATGTTTCTGCAACAAGTTGTAGAGGGGAGCCCTTACTTGACAGTTTATTTGGTTACAGTAAAATCACAGTAGAAAGGGAAAATTGCCACAAAACCACTCGTATTAGTTGTGATACTATGTCTTACAATTTCTTGCCTTTTGGCTTATTTGATGCAAGTGTCGCCTTTAGAAGGCCTATACACACAACTTTCAATGAATTGGTCAATCTTCATGCTTATCTTGATGATTTAATCGTATGCGTCAAGGGGCTGATAATTACACCAGAATTTCGGGTGTTGGGTCATTTCCGGATTACTTTTGTCTTGAGCACTAACTCATAAATTTTAAGAGAATTACAAAGACAAGGGTTTTCCTACAGCACTAACAGTCCTCGCTTGAAGTATTGCGAAGGACCAGCGTGAAAAGGTTCTAATGTTTATTGGATTTATGTATACTAGTAGCCTAGCTGTGATTTATTTTTGTGCTTCTTTTCTCTGCTTTACAGTACTTTGATTTCTGCTTTCTAATTTAAGGTTTTTGTTGCCTTTTCAATTATGTTTTTTATTGTTGTTGTTTTAGTATTTGCACCTTTACTCCCGTCATGTTTTTATTTCCGGTTATTTTGATTGTTTTGGTCAAATAGGATGTTGGATTAGTTCTGCCACAGTAACACTCATGCGAAGTATCGTTAGTCAATAACAATCAAGCTTACACAATTGTTATGATTTCTCCTTGGAAGGGCCCTTGAAATTGTTACATATTTCCATTGTTCTCTTACAAGGAATTGGTTATTTCCCGCTTCTTCTTGCCATTTCTTCATTCCTTGAGATCTTAAGAGAAATTCTATAAGTCTTCCTCCTTGAAGGTTAAGAGCATATTCCAATCAAATGATTATGCATACAGTGGTAAAACCCCTCATACTTAACACTTTTCATGAATTATTCCCAATTTCCCGGTCATCTTTCCATTAAATCCGCTCACTTCCCCCTATTGAATAATCATTCGAGTTATGTCTATCAAAAAAAAAAATTCCTGTGGAGTTGCCAGTTTGTTGACGATTGAAAACTTCAATGTAATTTCGCCTGCAAAGTTTTCCTAAAGCCTATTATTATATGAAAATAAATAATACTAGTGGGTGGGACCCCCTTGAACTATTGAAGATCAGATCTGTTCATTTTCGATGTTATGATGATGTGCTACAAGGGTTTACATGGTTGATGGGATATTGTTGTCATTGGTATGTGTTGAGATTTTGAGATTTTGTTCCTTCATGTTACTACAGCCTGCTATTCATTAATGGTATTTATTATTCTTGCACCTACACAAGAAACATGTTAGTGAAAATTGTATGAAAGGTATTTTTGAGAAGGGCAAAGTAATATAGCAAATGCAAAAGGGACCTAGTTCTGCAATACTACATGCATGAAAATACTTGTTGATTGTTGTTAAACCCTAGCTAACAAGAAAATGACTATGGAATTGTGTTTGAATTACATAATTTATATGCATATACTTGAAGATTTGGTGGCGCAAGGTGATAATACAAATGGTTATACAATGGTTGATGGAATTATGTAGCCGATATATATACAATGTGGAACGTTGGTAGTGCACTTGGCAAGTGGTATTGTAAATGGTTATGCAATGGTTGAATTATATGGGATTTGAATTATGTTATGGCATATGTTGATTGCGCTACAGGCTTTCAATATGGTGATAATATCAATACATGTTGATTAATCGTGTTAATGGAGAATTGTTGGCATGTACTATTTGAGTTAATGAGGTAGGGGTGGAGGCGATGTGCACTTACTGCACACCTCCTTTACCTTTCCCGTTGTCTTCCACCCTAGTCGGACTATTGTTCGATCTTGTTGTGGTGTTCACGCTCCAAAATTTTAGCAGGGTGAAACCGCTCAGCCACCTGTCGTCTTAAGGATTTCAATTAACCGATATGTCCTTTTTTGGGGCCATTCTTGACTTCACTCTATTTATGAAATGATTAATAGCTCAGATATATGGGTTTGTGTTTTTCTTGAGTGTTGCAACTGTGTGAAATTTTGGTTCTTGAATGGAAAATGGATGGTTCTTCCTGCAATATTTTTGAGGTTGTAGAAGTTATTGGTTTTCCTGGTGATAGCTCTCTGTTACTACTACTGGATTAGTTGGAGGTTTTTGTTGTTGGGTTGCTTGGCTGGTTATCCCCGCACGTGCACATCACTTGTCCAGTCTCGGGGTTTTATGGGTTTAACGGCTGAAATCATTCTTCATCACTGTGTTTTGTTCATTTGGGAAATGGTTGATTTCCTCACTAGAAGCCAGGAAATGGGCTCTCTTGTTCTTACTCAGCCTTGTCATCACCTCAGTGTTGGGGTTGTTTTAAGAACCACAAGGGTTACACACTGCGTGCGTTAAGTGTCACTATCGATTGAGTTGGAGCCTCGCTCCTCTGTGGTATCCCTCCTGTCTCGGACTTGTCATATATCCGTGAATAATTTGTGGTTCCCTCTGTGTATGTATTGTTGATATTGGGGTTTGTCACCATTAAAGGAAGTTGGCTCTAGTTTTCTTGTGTTAGTCACAGTGCGAACCTTTAACTCTACAAGTCTAAGGGTTGACATGGAACACCAGCCTAGCCTGTAGGGTTTGCCACTTGTGTGTTGGATGGTTGTATATTGCCGATTATTTTGAGTACAGACCCGTCCAGATTGGTTATGTGACAGTCGTGTTGGTATGGCATTTAGTTACTGCCTCTGTGTTATAGTGATAAACCTTACATTGCCAATGGCACTTCTAAAGTTCACAGTCACCCGCCTTATGTCAAATAACTTAGTGGTGCTAATGGAAGGACCTCTGCCCTAATTCGATTAGATGTGTGGGCATGCATAGCCACCACATTCTCTAGTATTTGCGCTTATGATGATTTGGATGATGACTGGCATTGGTTACAAGTGCTTGGTGTTGTTCACACACGTTGCGTTCTGCGTATGGTGTTTTGCAAAGTAAAATAATGGGCATGGTAACTATGGTTTTATTTGGGGCCGAATGACTACTAAATTGGATAACTATAGAAAGTATGTTCCCTACATCTTTGTGCATGTTGGTTGTATGGACCTGAGTGTGCACGGCATAGTTGATCATGGGTGATTAAATCCAAGAAATCCTATAGCTTAGCACGATATGCTAAGTTATCATTGTGGCTATGTGTTTGTTGTATCAAGTGGAAATGTTGCACCAAGGAGTTTTGTTAGTTATGCACTATGTGTAGTATGGATAGCTTGTTTTTATACTCAAGGATACCCACAGAGTTTTAAGCATGTTAATTGACCACTGGTTAAGGCAGGCATATTACTGATAACATTCATGTTGGATAAGTGGCCCAGTTTTTAAGTCATATTGAATTGTTTTTTTTATGGCGGAACTACATTGCCTGGGCAAATTACTCCTGCATAGATGGTGTCTAATTGGTGGTTGTTAGTTATATAATTAATTATCATTTTAGGCATGGAAGTTTGGTATTAATTATTGTAGTTACTGCATATATGTGTGAACGAATATCATTGCAAATTCGATGGGCTCTATTGCAGTAATAATGACTTCAATATTATTTTGAAAACATGACTTTGAGTAGAGTTGTGGATTGAAGAAATACATGGCGGTAGTTATGTTGGTGATTACAGATTGGAAATGGGTATTGTTCATTAATTGTTATGAAATGCAGAGTGCGTAGATGAAGGGAACGAAGCCTGTTACAAATTGTATGGAAAACTTACTATTTTGTAATGGCACTGTGTTGGATATTTGATTAATGAACAGTAAACTAGTTAAATGTACAGGAATTATTATTTGTTCAAATGTTTGTTGGTTGATGCATCTTTTCTTACTGCAGAATATTTTATGTATCGCTTGATTAATTTCATGAACAGTAAATGCTATCTTCCATTTCCATTGTCTCACTTTCTGCTAATTATAAACCCTTCACATATCCCATATTCATTTTTTCCACTCCCTGTTCTGATATTGATTATAGCTAAGAGAATTTATGTGTTAAATGGATGAAAGTGGTAGTAGCTTGGGTGGATTCCAGTGAGGTTTTATTTGTTTGATTTATAGTTGATTTTTGTTGTCATTGAGAAGTGACCATTACTTCTCCCCTTTCATTATATCATATTTTCGCTCAATACAAACCCCTCACATATCCCAGAACATTGTTTCACCCCCCCCCCCCACTCTTTGATTAACATTAAAACAATTTGTATGGATTGGATTGCATGAGCCTAGTACATTCTGAGCCAAATATATTTTGTATTTTTAAGAGTTGTCATGCATGGTTATTTAAAAGACTATTTTCTAATCGATTACACATGTAGGATGAGTTTTTTAAGTCAAGGAAACCATGGTCGAAGAAACACAGGCAGAGATAACTGGAACCGAGGACCAAGAAGGCCCAGGTTGTCTATACATTTTGACGTTGATTCAGAAGAGCTTGGCCAAATGTTTCATGTAGGATTATTTGATTGGATTGGGAAGGGAATAGTCATACCTAGGCCTGAAAGACCTCCTTTCCAAGCCCTGCAAGCCCCCAGTATCCCTGTACCTCCTCATGTCTCCTTACAACCTGAGGTCCCTAAAAATTATGGATGGTAGGAGATTGTCCACCCGACAGTATCCCAACATCATGGCTGGCCCAACTTGACTTTTCCTTCTCCTCCACCTTTGAACCCCATTGTCCAAGATGCCCCTAACCACTCGCCAGTGCAATCCTCCCATGCTAGCAAAATATTGAAGACTGAATCCCACCATGCATTTGATAAAGGAAAAGCCACTACTGCCCCTTCCTTACGCTTCGATGACTCTGATAAATCTATGTCTTCCCGGATGCATTTGAGGGACAATTTTTCCCACGTGATTAGTGAGATAAATCCTAAAGGCTCTGCACAGCCTAAGTAAAATTCAGTAAAATCAAGAGGTGACAGCAGCAACCAAGGAAGGGTTGCATCACAGACTGGGAAATATGGATTTTTAGTTTTGTGTTATCTACTTTTTTATGACAGTTGACTTCATGGATTTTGGGACAACATGTTTTATTTTGGATATATGAGTATTATTTTGAAATAATTTCAAATTTCATGAGCTAAAATTTCCAAAAGTAAATATGTTGATGGGAGACACAAGGAGGTGTGTTTTCTTAACTAATGGTTATGTTATAATTGTTATGATTGTTATGAACTAAAGGGAATCACAAGGGGTCCCACCTACTAGTTATTATTTATTTATGACCCTTATTATGATTATTACTTTTCCCCCGAACTAAAGTTAGTTGAGTCTTTAATTAGCTTAACTAATGAGTTGGTTCAACAACTTCAACCAATTCTAATTTGTTAAAAGCAAAAGGAAAGGGAGGAACAAGAGGAGGATAGAAGGAGAAGCATGCTACGGTTTTCTCTTTGAGTTTATGTTGAGATAGTTCAGTTTTCATTCATTCATATATTCATCACAACCTAATTATCTTTTGTGATAGCAGGGTCTTATTGTAGACAGCAATATTCAGGGTTGAATCAAATCATTTAGACACTTGTTTTTCAGAGGTGTTGATCTATCTTTGATAGTCTATGTAGACTTGTCTATTTGTGAATTAATTTTCATGACTGATAAAGGTTATTGTGCAGAGTCAAGTGAGCAGCAATCTATGGTAAGATGATCCATCTTTTAGAGTTCAGTTTTGGTTTTCTGTCAGAGGCCCTTTTGTATGTTCCATCGGGGATGTCTAAGTTTGACTTTGGTCCAAGATTTATGTATGAGATTTTGTAAAGAAAATGACTCTTTGGTGAATTGGAATGTAATAAAGGATTGCTTTATGTCTCAACTGTCTTGATTATCATTTTGGTGTCTTTACTTCTGTTCTTTCATTTATTTCAGCAAGTGTTATGTTCAGAAAATTACATAAAAAGTGAATTTCCAGCAAGCTTTTTTGTTGATAAAAGACTAGCCTAAGCACTCGTAATTAACACTTGTGAGTTAGGATATTATTTTTGTTGGCTATAAACATAGGGTGATATCCCGCCTACTTTTCTTTAGCCGAGTAAAGTCTAAAAATGATTGAGTAAGATCAATTCATATCTTTTCCTCAACACAGCTCATCATGCAGGAAGTTTATTACTTTAAATAATATTTCAAGGCATTACACAATGTATCAAAAACACAATTACTCTCACAGGTTGCAATAAAAAAAAATATTCAACAAATTATTGGCTGACACACCCCATTCGCTTAAAATGACCAATAGAAGAATCTACAAAATCGACCTCCCTATTATTGAATCAACAAAGATGAATATTATGGGATCAAGAATTTTTTGTTTGTGTGAGAATTGAATTGGAAAAACTTGTTACTTATTCTACTTTTTTTAAGGCCTTATCACAGTAAGAATGCAAACTTATCCTAACCCACTGTTATCTACAGAAGCCAAACATCAATAGTGCATGTAAACCAACTATACATAGTTATAGCCAAAAATCAAGTTATAGTTTATATTTGCATTTTCTCACACCCTTTTTAATGATACAAGCACAATAGAAAATGAGTATGTGGATAAAATATTGGACTAGAAAATGATGATTTTGCAACAACGGGGCTTGTTTGAGACCAACTCTCACTTACAAAAATTTCCCTCCCCTTTTCTATTTTCCCACTCTCTTTTATTCCCTTCTTTTCCCTCTTCTATACTTTACTGAATTCCCCTTTCTTTTTCCCCTCTACTTTCTCTTTCTGATTACTTAATTGTTTTTCCAAAAATGTCTTAATGTGCGAGTTGGCGGACTCACGGGTTCACATTTCCACTCATGATTTTATATCACGACTCTGATCGACCACTTCCCCATTCCATACTTAGCCACTTATTCGATCACGGATTCCCGGGTAGGCAGCCTCTAGATTGCACTTCCATTGTTCTGTGACCTACAAACAACACCTGAACTTCCGCAATATACAAATTGACTGCTAGAATCCCACATCATCCCCTCTTCCGTGTTACACATTTTTCACTCAAAAGTTCTGAGACATACAATTTGACCGGTGGGACCTCACGTCTCCTGAGGATCCCTTGTCACCCTATTTTGAAGCCTGTCCGACCACTTTCCATACTTGGCCATTTATTGGAATCTCTTTCGCGGATCATCGGGTTGGCGCTTTCATGAAATCTTCAATTCCTAATCATTGTTCCATGTGCCTGCCACCTTCGCACTTCTTTCGAAGTATGCAATTAGTAAGTTTTAATGCTAACAGCTCATCATGTAGCAACCGTAAAGATTGTCATTAATGAACAAAAGGATCGAGGAGATAGTCACACTGACTATCCCTACACAACTTGTCCAGAAACATGTAGAAAAGATATTTCCAGTTAATGGGATATCTATTACAAATTTCAATATATTAGCGAAAACAAGTCTGACCGACCGTTTCGCTATTCCATTCTTAGCCACTTTTTCGATCGTTGGTTCTCGGACAGATAGGCTCAAGATTGCGCTTCCATTGTTCCGCAACCTATAAACAGCACCCGGAGTTCCGTGATGTACAAATTGATCATTGGACTTCCCCATCATGCCCTCTTCCATGTTACGCATTTTTCACTCAAAACTTCCAAGACATACAATTTGACCGTCGGGCCCTCACCTCTCCTGAGTATCCCTTGGGACCCTATTTTGAAGCTCGGTCAACCACTTTCCATACTTAGCCATTCCTTAATTGCTCTTCCTCGTCCCCTCTACCTTCGCACTTATTTCTAGATATGCAATTAGTAAGCTTTAATGCTAACAGCTCATCATGCATGAACCATAAATATTGTCATTAATGAGCGAAAGGCTCAAGGAGATATCCCATTAATATGCATTAAACCAATATTTGCAGAGGGTTATATTATCCCTTCTGAGTGTTCATTTCAAACATCATGGAATGTCTTTCGTGGGTCGTTGGGTTGGCGGGTTCACAAAATCTCCAATCCTTAATTTATCTTCATCGTACCCACTACCTTCGCACTTCTAAGAATGCAATTAGTAAGCTTTAATGCTAACAGCTCATCATGCAGCAACCGTAGAGATTTTCATTAATGAGCGAAAGGCTCGAGGAGATCTCCCATTTACATGCATTGGACCAAGATTTGCGGAGGGTTATATTATCCCTTCCAACTGATCATTTCAAACATTGTCTGGAGAAAATAGACATTCTCGTAAACTTATGGCAGCAGCTCGACAGCAGTTCTGTGGAGATACAGTGAACATCTTTGGGCGCAAGGACCAGAACTTCCAGTGGTTCAGGGCATATTCTTACTACGCATCCCCTTCCACCCAAAACGAAGTAATTTGGACCTCTGTAATTTCTCATGCATGATGTGTCCCTGAAGTCTTTGACTGTAATGAGGTGGTCTCTTGGTGCGCCGAGAGATATATTTCAAGCCAAATAATTATTCCACCGTGGGACCACTCTCATGTTTCTTTGTCACATCAGGTCTTCCGCAATATGTTGATATTGTCGGAGCCAACATTGACCTTCAGAGGAAAAGACTGCAAGCAGCTCCTAAAAAAGCATAATAACGGGTTGGACCTCTTACCCGACTTCCTGGAAGACCCAAAGGTAGTTCCTGAAGGTATCACAAGGTTGTAAATTAGTTCGTATAGAAATCAATTCCAGGAAATTTCCTAGTTACTTACAAGAATAACGGGACAAGAATCCACAACAAGCATTTCCCGCATGATTCTTTATATTTTGTATTTCACAGTCAAGGAGCAAGCCATTTTTTTAGTGGGCGAAGCTAATTTGCATTGAAATATGTTCCCAATTGTCACGATTCAAAGAGGAGAAGAAATTCTATATGTCATCCTACTTGGTTTTCGCGATAGTGCATTGTTGTCTATTTCCAAAACTGTTTGTGTCCAAGAAGATAAACTGTGAATTCGACCTAGTAACCTTTTGGTACCAGGCCTTGTGGAGGCACAAGGCCTCCCACTATTTTTATGAGGTTTTTAATGACTTTGTCTCAATTTTCAAAGATTTATTGTTAGGAAAGGATGCTCCATAGACGTCTGACCAGACAACCAAGTTTTTTCACAGGAAGGGGACACTTGAACAAATGGAGAATTACAGTGTAATAATGATTTTTGTCTCTAAGGAAAATCCTGCTTTCCTTCCATGTCACATTACAGACAGAATGTTTGTTACAAAAATAGCAAGGCAATACAACTATTGGTTGCATTTTTTCCATGAGAAGAGAAAAAAGCAGTTCATTCCTCTACCTTGGAAATTCAGGGACTTCGTTTTCAGGAACGTCAATAAGATTGACAAATTCGTAGGCCATTTCAACAACTTGAACTTAAGATATGTTGAAAGGCTAAGAGGGTTCGACCCTAATGGGATTTTTGTAGAACATTTACTAGCAGTTGGCCTCAACAATTATTTTATCCATACACTCTTGAACAAAGACAGATACAATGTTGACAACACTCTTTCTCCTAGCACTAGCGACCTAGAGACATTGCAAAGGAACACTAAATTGTACAAACGATAGGGAAAAGGCCCCGGTAAGAAGAGTGTCCAATCCTCGGCTACCACTCCCAAGAGTACGACATCCTGGAGAATCGATCCAACGGCCCACCCCAGTAAGAAAGCAACCCACAATTCTTCAAACAGAGGAGCAGATAAGAACCCTCCTCAGAGTAAAATTGATAGTTCTAACAAGCTTCCCGTGAGGAAGAAGAGAAAAAACGTTGTAGGAAAAGTGGAAGAGCCCAAAACTGAAAGTGACGACATGGAACTTGAGAGTGATCTGGATAACATATTTTGCAACGTTGATCAGCCCAGGGACATGATCCACCATAATCCCCTAATGGAAATAGCTGAGACCGAGATTTTTGATGAAGATGAATCCTTCGTATTCCAAAGCGTTGTTTTTTACAGTGAATCTAAAAATTTAACTATTGAAAAGAGAGATGTAAGAAATAAGAAAGGGGAATCTCGTTCAAACATTAACCTTAGGAACATGCAACCGTCCCAAATATCCTGACTTCACCGAGAAACCAGAGATGCTCTTGATGATTCCATTGAAGGCATTGAGGAGGAGAATGCTAGACTGAAGAACCAAATCAAGGAATTGGATGAAGCCTTGATTCCTATCCCAATGTTTACCAGTCCTTTAGCAATAATTGTGCATGCCACCGCTCCAACCAAGTTAAAAGGATCCTCCAGCCTCCTCACATCATGTAGAGGCTATGTGGATAATAATATCAAGAAAAGAATGGATCTAATTACTCAATCCTGGGAAACATCAAAAAGTATAGCTTCCTTTGGAACAAGGGCACATGCCTTGCAGGAACATTTGTAGGCAAATTTAAAAAATGAAGAATGTTTCTATCTAAATATGGTTCTCCCTTTTGGAATCCATGTCACCAACATGACAAATATGAGAAGAAGAGAAGAAGATTCCCCCTCCCCAAACTGGATCAAACAATTAAATGCATGCTGGAAAGAGAAAGTTAAGAACCTACATCTCATTGTCCAATCATGTGAACAAGTCATATGAAAGAAAGAAGAATTATTCAGAAAGCTGACCAAAATAGACTTAGCCAAAAGTACCAATGAGGTCCAAGACCCCAACTTAATCCCCAACTCCTTGTCCTTAACCAAGCAAGCCTTCGATGAACAAGTTGATATTTTTAAGGGGTTGTGTTTAGAAAATTTGTACGGTATCCTTGAATATGGTGAAGACGATGTGGACAATTGGCTAGTGGACTATTCAATACAAAATGAAGAAATTGAACAAGCTATGTGTAATCTTTCTATCAATCTAAGAGAATTAGAAAGAGAGATTTTCAACATAAAAATCAGGCATGAGATCAACGTGGCCCCCATGAGAAGCTACATTGAAGAATGGCTCCAAAGGGCAATCGACAAGCTCACCGACGAAGGGAAACATGTGGTTGGCACGATTCCAGTAGTCGTTGACGAGAGCAATAAAGAGGCATCAGCAAGAAAATAGCAAAGGGGGAGATAGATACCATCATAGTAAGTCTATATTGATCACATCCTACTTTCTTTATCAATCCAGTTATTCCACCTCTTTAAATAGAAATGTCTAACCAAAGACTGATAACTTCCAATTTCTTCTTTTCAGGTCTTGCTTTCTATCATCGCCCACTTCTTCTTTCTACAGTCCTATTTCTTGTACTTATTTATTTTATGGTCCGCGGGAGCCCCAATCCCAGTCTATATGACAAACGCATTTAAATTTCAAGGACTATGTAACAGACATTATTATTTTTTGATAAATTTCAAAGAAAACCACTTCGGGAACAATCTCAACAGTGCCTTGTAACCCTGTTTTTGGAATACAAAATTAGTTCTATTTATGCACGTCAGTCATCTTCTTTTATTTTTATGTGCTCAGAAATTTTTATCTTCAACAATGTTGGATGTCAGAAAATTGTGTTTATTTAAATTGAATATTTAATGTGTGTGATTTCTGGTCCTGTTTTCCACAAACCTTTATTTCAAAAAACTAAAAAAAAAACATTTTCTTTCGTTTTGTATTGCTTTAAGTCATTACGACGCAAACTCTCTAAGTCCCACATTTGAACTATACACGCCCCAGGAAAAATTTAAAAGAGGAGTACCACATCTATAAAATGTAGTGGAGTTTGTTTCTTTGCCACCACATATAACTTTATTTATCCTAACACATATAGAGACAGACAAGCCAGATGGTCTATTTAATAGAATGAAATGGATGTTGCTTACTTTGTGCATGGGAAAAATTAAAGAAATGACTATGCAAATTGTACTTAACTCTAAATATTGGGATGAAAGTCAGTTGGAAGTATACATAGATCATTATGAATGAATTTCATAAATACATTATAGAGATAAAACATACAAGGTAGGAACGGAAATTTTGAACATGGAAAGTCAGACTCCAACAATATATCAAGTTACACATGATGGGGATATCTGTGCTCTTTAGTAGCTATCTTTTGTACTAATGGTAATAGAAAAAATTACAGAATCTTATTAAGAAAATAAAAGCAAGATGGATTATGCAAAACATAGTATAATTAGAATGAGAATACTTTCAAAAACTAAATGGTTTCAATGCCAAAATTTCTCTAGGAGATTAACGCTCGGGCACCTTCTCTTTCCAAAATGAATGTGAGTCATCGATCAGTTTCCACTCCGCCATATGGGTGACCCTAGCACTTTAGCGTCCATGATAAATTTTTATCGACCTACCAATTTTAGAACTCCCCTGGCCATATTTAGTGATGGAACAAATTTCTCACAAAGTGACTTTCTCACTAATTACTTGTTAACATGATATTAATATAATATTATCATTAACTAATTTAGGAATTTGGGACTCTGGGCTTCGGGGGAACTTTGTTTGTTTTGGAAGGAAAACTCTCAGAGTGACATTCTCTTGGAGTCATGTAGAAACGTGACGTCTAATGGTTGGCGTGACGCACAGTGCCATGTGTCATTTTCTGCATGGATACCACCTGTACTTCTTGTTGCTTGCCACGTGTCCGCAACAGTTTCCATTTGCCTCCGCTACTTAGGGATTCTCATTCTCCCACGGTCCCCCCATACCTGTGCATTTATTCCCATTCCAACCTGGCAGGGACTACGCTACCATGCAGCACTTGTTTCCAATGAAATCTCATAAAAATATATATTAATTGTGATTTTAAAATGAGTGTAAAATTGACTAAGTTTGTGACTAGTGTTGTTGTTAATGATAATTTATCTAAATAATTTGTTTAAGTATATAAATGTAATTTTTTGTTGTTGTACATAAAGTGCAAAGTTGCATGAAATCATCAATGCAAGATGCACCTTACAATGATAAACTCTCATGCGCATTATAGTGGTATATTAGCACTATGTTGCAGACAATTTAATATTTAATTTCATGATTATGTCATTATGACTCATTGAGATAGCTCCAAAATTAAATCATGATTATATACCATCACACACTATTTTATTATGTGCACTATGGTCACAAACACACAACCCAACTTAGCCTAGGTGTGTTGATGTGAATGGACAACTCA